>VDFB02121046.1:0-26486 GCA_007258455.2 Sequoia sempervirens | reverse complement strand
TATTTAATTAAATCTAAAATCATTCTCCTCTCAACTTTGATTTATTTAAATCCTAAAATCTAAGTCAAAATTGTCAAATCACCTAACCTCCTCTTATTTAATCAAATCTTAATTAAATCTAATCTTAATCCATGTCACATCCTCTAGCTTTTCTCACTTGCACAAATAAATCAATTTAATTTATTTATTAAATCTTCATTTTCTCTTAACTTGGCATCTTTGAGGGAATATTCCTCCAAATTTGAAAATCCATCCAAATGGGATGTGTCCTTCCAACAAGGCATTTATTTCATCTTACAACTCCTTTTTCCTTGAGCCAAGTGGCCATAACTCCATTTGACTCTCCCTCCACCTTGTCATTTCCCTAATTTCAATTTTCAACTAATTGCATTTATGGGCACATTCATCCAAATGTGCTCACCCTTCATCCTCTCACATCTTGACAAGTGGCATCTTGTCATTGGCTCAAGATTAGTCCCACATTGCTCAATTTTTCTCATTCCTCCATCTTGTTTTTCTATAAATGAAAGGCTTCTCTTTGTAATTAGCATCCACAACTTAGAGCAAAGTTACTCTCTTCACATTGAGAGCTAATTTTATCCACTTCATAGCATAGTATCTTCAAGGAATTTTATCATTGAGCTTGTTAAGGGTTGGGAAAGGACCACTTTTCATATCAAAGTGGCACCAA
Organism: Sequoia sempervirens; assembly: GCA_007258455.2. Lineage (NCBI taxonomy): Eukaryota > Viridiplantae > Streptophyta > Pinopsida > Cupressales > Cupressaceae > Sequoia > Sequoia sempervirens. The sequence continues at coordinate 25,795 of VDFB02121046.1, read as the reverse complement.
TCCACTATGGGATAGGTATACATTGTGCTTCTTTGAGCTTTCAACTAGTTTATTTTGTCATTTCACTTACATTATGAGGCATGATGTATTATTTCATAAGAGCACTAATATTTTTGCATAGTTTGAACTAACCCATTCTAAAGAGTGTTGGAGTTTAGGATATTTGCAGATTTATATGGTGCTCACATATGGTGATCAATTGATCCCTAAGGTTCTTAACATTGAACGAGCCCTTATTTCACAAGGAGGGACACCCACATATCCAGAACAATAAAAAAATCACCCATCCAATAGCTATAACGAGAAACCTTGCACATGGGAAAGGAACAAAAATGTCACAAACGATGATGTGGTTGATGCTAAGGTCGTGATCAGTGCTCCAAGGAAAAACACCCAAACCTACCAACAACTGCAAAATAATGATCGGAACAACACCCAAACCAATGCAGTATCACAACACCAAGCAACCAACAATCAAGTTAATAAGCTAAATAATCAAGGGGGACCACCCCCGCAAAACAAAAATCCCACCAAGCGGAAGTACACTGCCCTTGGGGAACCACTTGAGGTCATCATGAAGAAATTGATAAATGAAAACCTCATCAAGGCTCCCACCTATGAGAATTACTAAGAACTAGAAGTGAAACCACCCTAGTACAATGAAAACCAACTCTGTGACTTTCACAAAATCAAAGGACACACCACTAACAGTTGCATGGGTGTTGGCAAGAAGTTGAGTCCACTTTTTGGCCAAAAGGTGGAAGAGTTTTTCCTGATTTTCAAAATTTGACATATTTAACCTTAAAATTTGAAGCACTTAGAGATGGAATCTTCAAAAAAGTCACTAGTCATAAAATGTAGTACTCGGAGTCTAGTTTTCAAATATGTAATTTATTTCAATACACAAATTGTAAAAATTGAGTTTCAATAGGCATTTCTAAAAAACACTGTTTTAAAATCACATTTTTTTACCATACCATGCACATGTATGACATCCATATTTTGACCTAAATTATTGTATTTTTATAAATCCTTTTGGGAAAAGATTTGTGACTCACTGAAGCTTGTTCTCGATATTTTTTTGTAATTTTTTATTGAATTTCTTTTTATTAAATTTTTATTAGGCATATTTGTCATTTTGAAAAATCGTCGTGTATGACACGCATAAGATGACCTAAACTTATCAGTTTTTGATTTATTTTTTAAATTGAAAAGAATTGTTTGAAGTTTGTTCTCGTGCAATCTGTTCGTCAAATGTTATGTTGATCTAAAGTTATTAAAATAGTAAAAAACCCTGATATTTAAAGTTTATGGACCAATCTTATTAGAAATTAATTGAAAAATAGAAAAAATAATCCAATTGTAAAAAAAATTACATATTTAGAATCTACATTGTCTCATCTAAAATGGGTTTTAATTTCGTCAAAAAATTTTGCAAAAAGGTCATCAGCCATATGTCCAAACTTGGTATTTTTCTCTGAAATTGTTAGGACCTTCAACTTGCAAGTCAAACCAGGTTGAAGGCCTAGGTTTAGATTCCCAATGTTTTTCTTGAACCAAAATACAAGGCAGAAACCCGACCACAAAGCAAATCCAATTTCAATTTTTTTGAAACAGGATCCCGTTTTGTAAAGCAGGATCCCATTTCATAAAAAAAAAAAATTATGGTTATTTAAAATGGGATTCCGTTATTTAAAATGGGATCCCGTTTTCAAAACTAGCAAAAACAAAAATTCCATTTTCAAAATTTTAAAAATGGGATCCCATTTTGAAAATTTTCCAAAAACAAAATGTCCAAAATGGAAAGTTTTCAAATCGGGATCCCGTTTTGAAAAATTTCCATTTTTGGAAAATTTTAAAAATGGGATCCCATTTCTTAAAAAGCGGGATCTCGTTTTTGCAATATTGATTTCATTTTTTTGGCTAAGGCAAAAATTTCCATGTTTCGTGGACTCAACTTCTTGCACTTACCTACATGAGGTTAAAAAACCTAATACAGGACCTCATTGATCAAAAAATCATAAATGTGGAGCAGCCAGCAGGAAATCAGAATCTCAAAATATACACAAATCTAATGCCCAATCATAACAATAAAGGTAACAATAACAATGATAAGGGGAAGGGAACATTCAAAAGTGTCAGTCATGTATACGACCATGTCGTTGCATCCTTGGATGAGTATTGCTCTGTTATCACCATCAAAGGAGCCCACGCTGATTGTGGAGTCACCACAAGAGGCAAGAAAATTACCATTGCAAGGTCATCTCAGCTTCCCAGAGCACCCACTTCCAACCCAAGATCCATTCCCAGTGGTTACAATGTCCTTGATCAATTAAAAAGAACTCCAACTCATATCTCCATCATGGAGTTACTGAAGATATCATCAACCCATAAAAAGATCCTTGAAGAAGCATTAGCCTCATCCACCATCTCCATGGATCTTGACACCGAACAATTCGAAGCTATGGTCAAAAATATCACTACCCCAAACCTTCTTACATTCTTCGATCAAGAATTTCTTGCTCATCCATCTCACAACCATGCACTCCATTTGGAGGTCCTAATGCATAAGAATAAATTCAAGAGAGTCTTGGTGGATGGAGGTGTAGGTTTGAATATTTGTTCCCTCAAGCTCATAAAGAATTTGAAAAATCTCAAAAGATTCCATTGACAAAGGAAAAGGCATCACAATCATGGCCTACGATGATCAAGAAAGAGTGTCTCAAGGCACTATACAACTCCCTATTCAAGTAGGGCCAACAATTATGGAAACTACCTATTCGGTCCTCGACCTTGATTTTCCTTACAACATTCTACTGGGGCGTCCCTGGATCCATGCAATGCAAGAAGTGGCATCAACCTTCCACCAATGTGTCTAATTCACACACCAGGGCCAAGAGGTCACCATTCATGGGGATCTCAAACCATTCTCTTACTGCAAGAACCTAAAGGAAAAATATTACAAAATCCCCCAAGTGCCTAAAAATGATGAAGGCCCATCAACACCATATATTGATTCAACTACTCTTGCCTCCACATCTATGATAGAGACACCTGCCACCCCCACCATCCCCACCATCTTTGATACCAAAGTCATAATTTAGGAAAATGGGTGTGGGAACTATACAATTCCAAAGAATTCTTTTGTGGTAGGAGAGTTACCACAATCTCCTAGGTCATGAGGAAGACTGTGAAATCAAATGATGCCTCCTCATCACAAACATTCACTGCAGGATCTTCTAGCTTCAAAAGTTGGGGAGATCTCGGTCGGGAAGTAATAGAAGAGGACCCATCCCATCTCCTATACCAAGACAATATATTGACAGCCAATCTACCTATGGATGATAGCAGTAAAGGCTTACAAATGATGCTCACCATGGGCTATGACAGAAATAAGAAGATTGGGAAAAATGATAACGGGCTTCTCATACCCATCATTCCTAAGATGTGAATGAAAAATATTGGCCTCAGATGTACCCCTCCGAGTATAACCATACGTGGCCAAAATACCCCAGTTAAGAAGGTCAAAACTCCTTAGCAAATGGCAGTCGCCCTTCAATTGCCCATATCCACTAGTATGCCCTTAGATAATTTCACCTTTGACATCACTGAGGTGTGTAGTAGTGAGGATGAAGAATCTGAGAGAGGTATACCTGCACTTTTTGGAGACTATAACCTCTTTATGATCAACACCATATCCTATGAGTCTGAAAACCAATCCCATGAGATAAAGCTAGTCTACCCCTAACTCATCGATCACAACCAATGAGGACTGCCAATTCTTGACACATTTGAAAATGATGAGGTGCTCTCATAATTCATGGGACTAAGGGATGATATTCCATGTGGGGATCACAAAGAAGAATTCATCATCAAGCTAGACACGCATGCATACTATGGGGAAATGATTGAATCCCTCAGTTGCAAAAACAAAAAAACTAAAAATAATCTATAGGTCCTTGAGTGAAAACCACACTGTGGCACTCTCTGACCCAAAAATAGTAAAAATAAAGGACACATCCAATGGTAAAAACCTCTTTGAGGTGCCCGAGGATGGGGGATTCAATCTTCCTCTCAGAGCTCTACATCAAGAAAAATCAGTAGTTCTAGCCAAAAAGTGCAACCTAGTCAATTTAGGGATAGAGAAAACACCACACATCATATTCTATGCAAAGTCATTACTGTCAGAAGAACAAGAGCTCTTAGCCACCTTTTTGAAATAATGGAAATTTAACTTTGCATGGAGCTATGCCGACATGCTCAGGTTAGATCCGAAGATTGTCATCCACCATCTAGCAGTTTACCCTGAAGCAAATCCTGTCAGGAAAAAACTCAGAAAAATGCATCACAGATAGCGTTGTTAGTCAAAATGGAATTGAAGAAGCTACTTGATGCAGGGTTCATATGACCAATTGAATGCCCTAAGTGGGTATCAAATCTAGTTCCTGTTTCAAAACCAGATGGGGGCATTTGAATCTGAACATATTTTTGAGACTTAAATAAAGCATGTCCGAAAGATGACTTCCCGCTCCCTAAAATTGATATGATTACAGACATGACTGTGGGACATGAAATGTTTTCTCTAATGGACATTTTCTCTGGGTACAACCAAATAATGATCGCCAAAGAGGAACAACATAAAAGGACCTTCACTTGTCCATGGGGGACCTACTACTAGAACATGATACCATTCGGCTTAAAGAATGTTGGGGCCACCTACCAAAGGGCCATGAAGTTAATCTTTCATGACATGATCCACAAAACTGTTGAAGATTATGTTGATGACATACTAGGAAAATCTAGAAAGAGGAGAGATCACATAGCAACTTGAGCACTATTTTCGACAGGCTGGAGGAATACAAGGTCCGCTTAAATCCAAAGAAGTGCATCTTTGGTGCACAGTCAAAAAAGTTGTTGGGATACATAGTGTCAATGAGGGGTATTGAAATAGATCCTACCAAGGTAAAAGAAAACCTTGAGATGAAGGAACCCAAAACATTGAAACAATTGAGAGGCCTCCAAGGTAGGCTTCAGTCCATTTGCAAATTCATAGCACAACTGGAAGACAAGCAAATCCCTTATTCTCACCCACTCCACAAGTGGGTAGCATACAAGTGGGATGACAAGTGTGATGAAGCCTTCAACAAAATCAAAGAATATCTCATCACACCTCTGGTCCTCATGCCATCGATCCCAAGAAAGCCACTAATCATCTATGTGTTAGCAACAACAACAGCCCTCGGTGCTCTCCTAGCTCAACACGTTGAAAATGGGACAAAAAGGGCCATCTATTACATCAGCTGCACAATGGTCAGGCATGAGTTAAACTACTCATTCATCAAAAAATCCTGTCTAGCAGTAGTATTTTCCTCACAAAAATTTAGACATTACATGTTGGCACACAAAATCAAAATCATTGCCAAAATTGACCCCCTAAAGTACCTACTATCAAAGGCAATGCTCACAAGAAGGATGGCCAAGTGGGTAATGATTCTATCTAAATACGACATCGAGTATGTGGAACGAAAAGCAATCAAAGGCTAGGTGATAGCAGATTAGCTTGCATAAGTACCCATATATTCAAAGAATCCACTCATATCAGAATTTTTAAATGAATCCATTTTCAATCTTAGCATAGTTGACCACTAGAAACTCTACTTTGATGGTTCCTACATGCAGCATGGATTAGGATTTGGTGTCTTCTTCATCACCCCATAGGGGGACTGTATACCTAGATCCTACAAATTTCCATTCCCTTGCACTAACAACATTGCAAAATATGAGGCTTTAACCATAGGCCTTAGAATAGCAGTGCAGTGGCACATCATGGCCCTTAGAGTATATGGAGACTCCCAGCTAATAATCAATCAAGTGAAGGATGAGTACCAAACAAAGGATAATAAGCTGACTCCATACAAAAATTTGGTAGAGAGCCTCAAGGAATCATTCATCGATATCACATTTGAGCAGATTCCTAGAACAAACACCAAAGCAGCAAACACCATGGAAACAATTGGATCCCTACTGGACATCCCTCGCAATGTCCCAAAACATGAATTCTTGGTAGAGAAGCTTCTTGTACCTGCATTCGAGGTACCAGAGTTAGAATTTGTGTGTGAAATCATTAGTCCCGGTGATCCTTGGTACCATGACATTTATACCTACTTCCAAATAGGGGTCCTACCCACTGACTTACCCTCAAGCCTAAAAAGAACCTTTGTCAAGAAAGCATATTGGTTTTTCATCCTAGGAAATAGCCTCTACTGTAGGATCATAGAAGGAACCTTATTGTGTTGCCTAAATGTTGAGGAGGCATTGACCACCTTAACTGAGGTACATAACGGTATTTTTGGTTCACACTTGAGTGAAATGACCTTGGCCAAAAAATTGTTGAGGAGGGGGTATTATTGACCTACAATGGAAATAGAAGCACATGACTACATCAAAATATTTCTACAATGTCAGCAGCATGGGGACCTCATCCATATTCCAGCTCAAGAGCTTCATCCTATTATCACACCATGGCCCTTTTAATAGTGGGGACTCAATCTCGTTGGAAAAATAACTCCCACCTCATCCAGTGCCCACAAGTGTATCATTATTGCTACTGAGTACTTCACCAAGTGGGTGGAAGCCATCCCCATCACATACATCATTGGAAAGTAGATATCAAAGTTCATCCTAAACTACTTAATATGTTGATACAGTGTTCCCCAGGCTATTATCTTAGATAATGGGACACCTTTCAAGAATCAGGATTTTTGTGACCTTTGCAACAAATTCAAAATCCAACATTTCTTTTCCACTCCATATTATCCCCAAGGCAATGGCCAAGCATAAGCCACCAATAAAACCATTCTGAAAATCCTCAAAAAAGACAATCAATGACGTAGGTCATGCCTAGAATCTGCAGCTAAATCCCACCCTCTCAGCCTACAAAACCAGCATCCACACACCCACAGGTGCCACCCCATTCTCCCTAGTCTATGAATCAAAAGCCATATTACCCATCGAGATCGAGCTCCCATCACTGAGAATATCACTGCAGAACCTCGTCATGGGTGAAGAACACCAAGTATCAAGACTGAATGAGCTAGATCTACTAGATGAGTAGCGTATGGATGCCTTAAATCACTTGCAAGTCTATCATAACCAACTCAAGCAAAATTATAACAAGAAGATTAGGAGTCAGACATTCCAGGTAGGAGAACTAATGTTGAAAGAGAACTAGAAGAACACCCCAAATCCAAACGACAAAGGAAAATTTGAACCCAACTAGTTGGAACCATTGGTCATCACGACAAGCTACAAGTCAGGAGTATATCGGTTGTCAACACCCAAAGGCGAGCCTTTGTAGGAGCTCATCAACAACTCCCATCTCAAAAAAAATTATGCCTAAATCTTTCAAGGTATAGAACCAAAAATATAAAAAAATCAGAAAATGTCTTGAAAAAATGGTCACCCTAATGAAATCCCAACAAATAGGCATCTTGGTGACAACAAAAAAATCAAAAAAGAAAAAATTAAAAAAAATTAAAAAAAAGGATAAAAATAGTAAAGAGAAAAATCATCCTCTAGTGAAAACCACTTCGGTGGCACTTGGGGCAAGTGCCTTGGTGAAAACCTACAAACATGCACCTTGTGTAAATGAGCACTTTCCATCCACCAAGATCTTCATGGCTTGTTTTGCATCATCCATCCATTATGCTTCCATCACCCATCATATTCCATATCACCATCCATCATCCGTTTGACATATGCATCATAGCTTGGTCTTGTGTTCGTGTCATGATCCCTCCTAGTACTACTCGGCCCATTCTTAAGGTTAGTTTGTCATGTCTCTATTGGAGTAGTCTACTTCATAATGTTGGGGGCATGTTCTCATCAGATTAGATTCATGTATATTCTTGAAGTCCCTAAATCATAAAATCCAAAAACATTCAAAAAAATGTTTAAAAAATCTCAGAAAACCCCAAAACATTTGAAAATTCAAAAAAATAAAAAACATTTGTAAAATCTTGAAAATACCAAAAACAACCTCAATAGTTCAGAAAACTCCAAAAAACATCCAAATATTTGAAAAAATCCATCTGTCTCATCTCAATTTCACCAGCAATAAACATCAGTCATAATAAACAATCGTCATCCTCAACCTTTGGTAAAACAGTCATAAACAAGTCTAGCAGATCAAAAGTGAAAACTCAAAATTTCAAAGTCTAAGGTCTAGGACAGTACGTAAACAAGTTGGTAAAATCTTTGTGCCAATAGCCTATCATCTAGTCAGTCCCAAATCAATCATCTGATAACATCATGTCCTAGGATGTATCCTTCCTACAATGGGCATTATTTATCAGAAAGAACACTTTGGATAAATGAAACGACGTGTCGCTATCCACTAACATGTCCTAGAATGCATCCTTCCTATAATGGGCATTATCTATTGACAATCGTTTTGGTTCTTATCCTTAGAAACACATTTCTTTTTGGTTAGAGCTATGAAGAACATTAGCTTGTTTGTTTACTTTATCTTTATCATTTTGACTTATCTTATTGCACCCATTTCGATGACCTCTCAATGATGTCCTAAATGAAAGGATTTAGAGAGAAAGGAATGGAGCAATGATCATTATCTTTTATTTGCTATTCTTGTTGGATATGGGTGAAGCCACAATAGTGATTTACAATTCAAGTGAGGAAGGAAAACTCACAAAAAATGACCTGATGGCAAAAAACTTGATTTTAGGGGTTCGTACGAACCTATTGGTTTGAACGAACCCATAAGGGGTTCACTCAAACCAGGGTTCAAGCAAACCCTTTTGATGTTTTCTCGCCAAAAAATCAAAGAAAATCCCTTATGGAAGGGGAATTCACTCAAACTAGGGTTTGAGCAAACCTAGGTTTGAGCCCCTAAAGTTTCATTCGAACCCCCCTTACCCCTCATCCACCTCCTGAGACACAAAAAAAATCTAATTTTTTACGCTTCAAAGCTTAGGTTAAGGATGAAAATGGAGGAGTATTCACAAACCCAACTGGAATCAAGTATTCCTCAGAACGAGCTATCCAACAAATATAAGTTTAATATGTTTTGGTTTTAATATGTATTTGAGTTTTTAGTTTTGTTAAACATAGGTTTTTCACCAAAAATGAAGGTGCTCTGCACATGTAGAAAAATAGAAAATTATCAAAAAATAAATAAAAATGAGTGCACCAGATATTGAATTCCTTGATCGAACAAAAAGAAACTGAATTTCGATATATACAAAAAATGTTACACATTATACAGTTGCACTATGTTTGAATTGTAATTGGTTTGACTTCGAAACTTGATTAAAGAGAAAATATTCAATAAAAAACTATCTAACCAAGTGGAAGCATTAGATATCAGAGTTACAAATCTAAATTTGAAAGAATTAGAATTTTATCCTTCATGGAGAAAAAGTTATGTGTTATACAGTGTGCATCACTTTTTAAAAATGTTGTTTTTTGAAAACAACCAGTTTTCATGGGAGATGGAAAAAGAAGTACAATCTTATTCAAAAAAAATTGAAAAAAGTATTTTTAGAATCTACATACAAAATGTGACAAGATTCTATTTTGCATCATCTTCAAATTCCTCACGGTTTAGTCACTATAGGTGCTCGAATGTGAAGTTTTAGTTAAAAATAATAATTTTAGTGTCCAATTTGGCCAAAAATTGTAAACCACTATTGTGGGATCACCCATATTCTTGTAATATAACCTTGGTCATGCATGTTTTGTTTGTTTTTTAGGGAAGGTTTTTTATATTTCTTGTTGACCACATACGAAGGCTTGCTTTTCTATGTTTTGGTCTAAAATATTTGAAATATCTGAACTATATTCTGAATAAGGTTTTGTATGTCAGGTGTGAACAGGAGTACTCCTATCTAATTGTCGAATCAAAGTCCATCACACTAGGTGCAACACCTTCCTAGTTCTTTATACCTTGATGGATCGTGCCTATGTATGTTATCAAACATAAGGTAAGTAGCCCTTTTAAAGTCCCAATTCCTGATAAGAAAATCATCCATCTCTCATCATCATAAAGTTGGCTTGTTGAATCCTTTTATCATCATCTCATTTCTTCTTTCTTCTCTCCATGCTAACAATTAATCATCATCACCAATGCATCCATCCCATATCCATAAACTACCAACATACCACAAATCATATCATATCATATTGATCATCATCATAATATAGATTTGTTAGTCTAAGCATCTCATAAATCATACATTTGTATAAAACATCCATTGCATAACCATATAGGCATCATCACATCATCTATCTCAAATGCAATACATCATCATTTAAGTTGTTTAGGATAATATAGATTGGTTATTCTAAGCATCTTAAAACCATCTCATTTGCATCATCATCATAACCATCTATGCATCCATCTTGAACTCCTTTGTCGGGAGATTGACCCTCAAATCGAATCTTTTCGCTTGATCTCTCAAGGGGTCAATGTACCAATATACTTCTTTCCACTGGGGCATCTGAAAAAAATCAATTTTTTTTTAATTTTGATCACAATAAGTTTATTCTTTGAACCAACGCAACAGGTACATTGCTTCAAAGAGGGGAAAAATGTAGACATGAAAAATATCCTGATCAACTAACTTCGATTCTTCTTTAATCACCCCTTTACTAACCTTTTAATTAATTCATCTTAATTCCTTTGTTAATCAAATTTATTTAATTAAATCATTATCCTCTTTTGATTAAATAAATCATTTTATTTATTTAATCCTAAAGTCCCTCATTTTATTAAATAAATCAAACTTATTTAATTAAATCACTAACATCATCTTTTTTGATTAAATAAATAAAATATTTATTTAATTAAATCTAAAATCATTCTCCTCTCAACTTTGATTTATTTAAATCCTAAAATCTAAGTCAAAATTGTTAAATCACCTAACCTCCTCTTATTTAATCAAATCCTAATTAAATCTAATCTTAATCCATGTCACATCCTCTAGCTTTTCCCACTTGCACAAATAAATCAATTTAATTAATTTATTAAATCTTCATTTTCTCTCAACTTGGCATCTTTGAGGGAATATTCCTCCAAATTTGAAAATCCATCCAAATGGGATTTGTCCTTCCAACAAGGCATTTATTTCACCTTACAACTCCTTTTTCCTTGAGCCAAGTGGCCATAACTCCATTAGACTCTCCCTCCACCTTGTCATTTCCCTAATTTCAAATTTCAACTAATTACATTTATGGGCACATTCATCCAAATGTGCTCACCCTTCATCCTCTCACATCTTGACAAATGGCATCTTGTCATTGGCTCAAGATTAGTCTCACATTGCTCCATTTTTCGCATTCCTCCATCTTGTCTTTCTATAAATGAAAAGCTTCTCTTTGTAATTAGCATCCACAACTTAGAGCAAAGTTACTCTCTTCACATTGAGAGCTAATTTTATCCACTTCATAGCATAGTATCTTCAAGGAATTTTATCATTGAGCTTGTCAAGGGTTAGGAAAGGGCCACTCTTCATATCAAAGTGGCACCAATCCACTATGGGATAGGTATACATTGTGCTTCTTTAAGCTTTCAACTAGTTTATGTTGTCATTTCATTTACATTATGAGCCATGATGTATTATTTCATAGGAGCACTAATATGTTTGCATAGTTTGAACTAACCCATGCTAATGAGTGTTGGAGTTTAGTCTATTTGCAAATTTATATGGTGCTCACATACTTATATCATGACAAATACTTGTAGACAAAATACCCAAGAAATGATTGTATAAAAGACTTCAATTTCTAGCTAGACATCCCTTTTGATTTTATGGTATAATAATGGGAGTAGGTGAAACAAATCTTGCACAACACAAAGAGTACCATCTATCTCCTTTTCTACTGAAGTGCTTTGGATTCCACGTCCTGCCACTCCTTTCCCTTTGTCTTTTAAGATTTTGTTTTTCTTCTTCCACTCTTATCTTGGCTTCTCAAATGCTACTCCAATCTCCTTTCAAAATCCCCTTGCTCACCTTTGACCAAACCAAAACTTATTCTGTTGGGGAAATTCCCTATCATAATCCATCCACATGTTAGCCATTGATTTATATATATCAAAGCATATAATGGGAGCAATTATATGTATTTTTGAGATGTACTACTAAATTTGTTAAACATAAAATGATTGTAACAATCACATATAAATTTGTAATATTGTTGGACTAAGATAAAATTTTATTGAATTAAAATGACAAACATTGAAGATGAGAATGTACCATTTCTTACTATTACAAGGCAATCCATTAGGCAACCACTTGAATAAGGAAGTAAATTTGTTTCGAACTATACCAAGCTGATAATGAGGAATTCTCTCTCATTATGTTGCCAAAAATAGAATGAAAGCCCTCTTCTGTAATATGAATTTAAGGGAGTGGGGTCATTAATTGAATGGCCACGATGGTATATCATATATGGGTGACAGTAATTTAGGATGCTAGTTGATAGTTATATGCCTCCTCCTGTGTTGAATTCCCTTGTAATCTTGTGTTGTGCCTACTGTTTTGAAATAGAGAATGAAGTTCAATTCAAACAGAGTGGCTTTTCCTGGTTGTCACAGGGGAAAATACTCAGTTAAGAATGCATACCATATAGAACACATGTTACAATGCATCTTCTGAGCACTTGTGTACAAGCAAATAATTTGCAAGTTGTGTCAAAGGGGATATTTTGGATTAGGGTATGGAGATCCTTAACTATTTACAATTTGGTTTTGGTTTAGACAGTTGTAAACTCTTCTACTCTTCCAGCATCTTCTAAACTTTATCAGATTTGTTGTCATGAGTAAGCCCTGGGTATTTCCTAGAAAATGCAATTAGTTGGTGTTAAAAATATATACCCACATAAATCTTGGAAAACAAGCTAATCAAAGGAGAATCTAACAGTTGCAGTTTAACTTTTTGTGGTGGTTCTTATTCAACCTTGGAAAACAATGATGATGTTTTTTGTGATATCTGAAAGACATGGCAAACCACCTTGTGATTTTGAACATACCAACTATTAGGAAGTGATCCAAACTCACTTTTGTTTGGACTAGAATATCTATAAGAAAGGATTGAACATTCCAGAGGAAAATTTTGCCCTTACTTGGTTTATTTTGAAACACTACCTTTAATGATCTTACCACTCTTGTGGTATTTTTCTTTAAAGTGGAGGAGTGTAACAAAGAATAAGAGGATTTAGATGTGGATAATTGAGTTCCAACAGTTCTAAGTAGATTGTTTTCCTACATTTTTGACCTTGGAGTTTTTGAGTTTTGAACATTTGGGATTGTATATGAATAGACAGTTCTTTAATTGAAGCTTCTTGTCTTCCTACTATCATGGTTTTAGCGGATTGTGGAAGGAATTTTCATGATGAAATCATTTGCTACCAATTAGGGGCCCATAATTTAAGAAAAAAAACATGGGTAATGGCCTCACTTTCTTCAAATCCCATTGTATTGTTATAATTAGTAATAGTATATTTTCTTCTGCTTCAATTCAGCTAAATTTATTTAATTTCAATCTTCAAATGTTGAGGACTTCCAAGGAACCATGCAAGAACCTATGTGTCACATCCCCTCTGACTTAAACATGTTTATGAAAATGAAATTATGGTTGTTATGTTAGTTACAAATAACTGCTTCCAAGTGATTATGACATTGAGAATACAATAGTCGTTCTTTTACCGTAACTGTAATGTTAATAGACTCTTTATTTTGCAAATTGAATTTATTGTTCACATGAAGTTGAATGAGATCATGAGATTAAATATAAATGCATATTATTTAGTCGTTGAGAATGATCTAACCATAATCCTTGTCAGTGGATGTAGGATTGCCAATTCCATGAAAGGGAAATATCATCAAGGAGAGGACGTGGTTAACAATGGATCAATTTTATCATCAACCTAGAATTGGTGCAAGATAGTTGTGTCGATGGCATGACCTTGGCCATAAGTAATTTAATATATAATTATTGATAAATAATTCATTTTAAAATATTTATTAGCAAAGTCCTTTTGGAGTTGGGCGAACCAATTCTTGGAATATAATTAAGGAGATTTCTAGGGTTACTAAATATTAAATTAACGTGAGTAGCTAAAATTATTTTTCCATCAATCTAAATATAAAAAATATAAGGCTTAAGTCTTAGTTAATTAAATTGTAAATGGGGAAGTCGGTGAATTTAGAGATGGTAACTCTCGACCCCTTGACCACACTTTCATGTTCAAAATTCCCAATATCATGGGAAGATGAGGGGTTTTCTTGGCGAAAGATGTATAATTGATTTTTCAGTCTTCTCTTTTGGGGAGGCTGCATTTGATAGTATTGACTTTATGGTAGTTCTAAACTTACATCTAGTGTTACTTCCTTCTCAAATTTGTTCAATTTACTGCCACTCATTCTTCCTTCTCCTGAATATCAGAAAACAATCTCCATATCCATTGTGGCTAGCTCTGTACTTGATCCACATTTTCTTCTCGTTTCCTTCATGCCGGTATCCTCTTCAGTTGGTGTTCTTGTTTTCTTTTGTTGAAGCCAAACAACTACAGTCTGGAAATTTAATTTGAGTCTTCATTCTTTTCGGAGGTGGTTGTATTTCTTGTTTTTGCCACCACTAACTCACATGGTCATAATGATTTGGCTAAGTTTCGGTCCTTGCATCCTCTTCTCCACTGCTACGACAATCATGCCACCTTTGTACCCTCTGTGACAGGATTGAAACCAAATACCCTAAAGTGCCTATAGACATTGCTAGAGGAGAGTCAGCAAGAATTGTGTCGGCCTTAATCGGCTTGTACATGCATGATCATCAAAGAACTCTATAAGTTGAATTTTGCATTAAGTTAATTTGATCATTCAATCTAGTTTCGATTCCTGTGTTGGAATGAAGATATTCCCAAGAAAATTGATAATGAATCCTTGCTCAATCTCCGAACTGTGTCTAAGGAACTATCTTTCTTAATAGTTTGGAACTTGTGCTATTAGTCGCTCTTCTATTTGAGATAAATTATCTTATTAATTTTTGAATCAGAATGTTAATTCCTCTCACTCCGGTATGCGCTATAAACCATTTTTCCAATGTCTGAATTGTAGGAAAATCCATACTTAGTTCTCTTAACTTTTAAATCGCAAATCATGTTTAATCCTTTTTCTTCTTTGATTTTATTAAAGGATTGTTAAACCTAAAATTCGAAGGTATTTCTCATTAGTGACATCTTATCTCTCTCTCTCTCTCTCTCTCTCTCTCTCTCTCTCTCTCTCTCTCTCTCTTACTTTAATATTATTAAGAATGCATTATATTTTTAATTGAGGTGGCATGTGTATGAATCTGTTTTAGAGCCAGAACCAGTTCGATAGAAGACTATGTCTAATGCACCTGATCTGTTAACAAAATCTTGATTAATATTTCCTTTCTGTTAGATTGTTTCCGAGTTCTAACTAATTGAATGATACATCTTGAGTAATTCTCTTTCCAGTTCAATCACTATTTTTTTTCAACTAGCTTGATCTATTTTTGGTCCTTGGCCATTTCTAGCGCACCTGAACCTTTGGGAATATAAAGAGGTCATTTAAACTTCTCATTGTCTTAATCATTTCATACATAAATCTTGAGGATATGATTTAAATTGAAACTAAGAGGGAAGGATCAAGTAACCTGTCATCGTAATGTAATCTATGATCAAATTATGAATTTGATTGATAAGATCTGATGTGAACTTCTTTGATTAGGTCAAAGAAAAAAACTTTTGTCAAGAGAGAATAGTTAGTTCTAATAGAAGAGCTAGATATTGAGTCAAGTCTCTTTTCTTTCTATTTAAGAGTTAAGTTAACCGAATGTCTATGGTGAGATGTTTAGGAAATGATCCAAGTTTCTCTCATTGTGCCTAATATAAATTGTTGAACCCTAATTCTAGAAAGAAGAATTGATTACATGATTTTGTAAAATAAAACTCTATGGATAAGATTTAATGTCGATATAAGAAAAATGATAACCAAAGCTAGTATTGCAAGATTATAACTTGATTTGAGTTATCATGTCGAGCAAGGGTGAGAGTGTTGACACCACAGGAGTGCAAGAGATGTCAACACAGTAGTGCCAGAGACATCGACACATGAGTGCCAGAGATGTTGGCACAGTAGTGCTAGAGACATTGACACAAGAGTTCCAGAAATTATTAAAATCCTTGGCCAAGGTACGATTCCAATTAGGCAATAGTTAGCTATCATGAACTAGATATACTTCTATTCAGAGTGATCCTTCTAGATAGGAGGTACCTATAGAGGAAGGATTGACTAGCGGTATAGGTCCATGACACCAGGCTCAGAATGGCATGATGATAATTGATCCATGTTGATTACCCTCGTGAAGGGTGGGTTCTTCAATTGAAGAAACTCGGGAGACCTATGGGTCTTGGTTAGGCGGTAAAGCCCTTGATGATAATTCTCTTTCCCTCATTGATAAAGAAGCCCAAGTATAGCAGCATGAAGATGATTTCAAATGTATTTCTTCCTTGATCGTCAATCTAGGTACATGCAATACTTTCATTTATGCAATGAATGATATTCTTAATGTTAAATGTACGTTGTAAGAATCTGCAATTAATTAGTTACACAGTTACTTGAATCATTCAACTAAAATGAAAGATTTGAAATTAGTTAATGAATTAAGAGAAGTTATTTCTTTTCCTCAATTCATAAATTGGTTAAATGGGTACCCTAGTTTAACAGTTATTTAGTTTTGATCTTCTGTGAGACGGTTGTTGGAAACAGTTAGATGTTACTATTTAGCTGAAACTAAAAACTTAGAAGTTAGTTGGAAATTTAAAATGAATAGTTGAAACAATTTGGAAACCCTAGATTGAAAACAAGTTAGTTGGAATTCAGCTAAGAGTTAGTTGAAAGTTGAATTTTTAAAACTATAAACTAGATGGGTTGTTACAAATGGTATCAGAGCTACCAGGTTTGACACTGAACCTCGGGGCCCATCATGCAACTTAGAAAACTGAAACTAGCATTGGAAACCTGGTAAACCTTTTGCATTGAATCTATCACAGGAAGTTGTAGTCATTTTGTCTTAAAAATCTATCACAACATGTGATAGTTAGTTTTGTAAGAATCCTTGCATTGGATCTATCATAGGAAGTGATAGTTGTTGTGATCAAATATGTAATTGAGTCTATCACAAGAAGTGATAGCCAACCCTATAAAAAAATCTTGTACTGAGCCTATCAGAGGGAGTGATAGCCTTTTTGTAACCATTTGGTATTAAATAGATGTCTCAGGAAGTGATAATAATAATTTTTACAAACAATTTTTCTTGTAACCGTTAAAGCACTCTTAGAAGTAATTTGAGTTATCAAGTAATTATATGAAACCATTCTATCTAAGTTAAGGAAAGGTATACCTAGGGTACTAAGATTGTGATCTAAACCTAAATAATAATATATTTTGAAATTATGGACTTAAGGATGGCAAGATCCAGAAGTAATCAACCAGGTGTAGGGGCATCTGAGTGTTGAAAATCCTTGAAATTCTATCAACACTCATAGATAAGCTGAACTTTGGTCTAACTTCTAGATGGCTCAGAATGAGCCAAGTGGAATTAAAGGATTAAGATGATGAGAAAAATAATAGTCAAAGACAATATGTTGCATGAAGGATAGCTTGAGAAAAGGGGAAGCAAATTAGTGTTTTATCTTTCAATCCCTTTGTAGATTCAAGAAGAAAGAGCCAGTAAGAGAAAGGATGTTTGTTTACTTCATGGAAGAGGAGTTACCTCATATTGATAGTATTGTGAGACTACATCTTAAGTTGTTTGAGGATATCACATTTGGTTCTTCATCAGACTAATGAATCAGGAGTTGCAAAATTTGAGTTGTAATGACAGAAAGTTGTTGTCATGAGTAGCATGAAATGCAGATATATTATGGTAAAATAATGGACATCTTAAGATGACAAGTTTGTTATCTACATGCACTGTCCACATTGTTTTTGGAGTGATAAAATACTTGTTAGAATTTTATTGACTATGTGGTGACTTAAAATCAGTCGAGCATACTCTATGTTCCATAATGATCTATGTTTGCACTATTTTGATCAGGTCTCAAAACATATTTACATAACAATCATCAAGAAAGAACTTTGATCTTTATGGTACCTCAAGAGGTATTGGCATATATGGTGCATTATAGTTATCTCGTATATTTATTTTTCTAGTAATATTTAGGAATCTCAGATGAAATTGGTTCAACTTCTTAGCATCGATTGTGTTTTGGCCAAAGGTAAGGAATTTCCTAGTGCAGATATATTCATACAAATCTTGGACAAGCATCACTGGTAGAACTCTTGGACATGTTCTAGGATTGGCACTACAAAGACATTTTCTTGTGAATAGTGCTAATGGAGACAACAATAACATGATTAAGGTGATGGTGAGTATCATTCAGATCATCTCTTGAAGGAACGAAGTAAAATGGTAAGAGTTAATTGTTCAAAACCATCATTGACCTCTCATCACATAATTTTATTGTTCAAAATTTAGTTCATGAATGGTACAATGATGATGGAGTAGTTAAGCGGACAACTTGTGTGAATGTGTAAATTCGCAAAAAAAAATTGTTTGATACACCAAAGTCTATATGTGATTCTAAAAAATCCGTAACTCAGACATGCTTATTATTGTTATTTACCTGAGAAGAAATAGAAGAACAGTGTTATGAGTCAACAAGAATGAGAGTGTTGTAGTTCAAAACCTGACACAAGCTTATTTTTCTACAAGGTTATTATAGATCTTCTTGGTAACACATAATAATGACATAATGACTCTGACGTCTTTCAATATAACATCTTTGCTAGAGGTAATATTAGTAGTGGCAACCAAAGGACATACAAAGCCACATGTATATAGTATTCTTTAATTGGTGGAAACTTGATGCAGGTGATATTTGATTGGTTTCTCAATTTGGCTCAGTTCACTGATGATCATTAAGCAGGTATCTCTAACATATGATATGAACATGAACATGTATAACTTGGTTATGTATATAATACATTGGTTTCCACATATGTTTCACCGCACAGTACTATGGTCAGGTAGTTGAATAGAGCTCATTCTTAATTGGGGAAGCTTTTCATGCTTAATTCTTACACCAATTGATAGTGATTGCATTATTGTTTTCTCAAGTAGTGATCTTTTGGCATGGAATGTGGAGAAAATGGTATAGAATAGGGAAGTACTTGATCACCAAGATTCATGAGAAAATAAATTGTTGTAATTAAGCATAAGTAAGGATGAATTTTGAGGGACTTATTGTTTGATGTGTTTGTAACACAATCTCTAACCTATTGTAAGTTTTTGGAAGGACTGAGAGTAGTGCAACAATCTACTCCCTTGTTAGTGACTTAGTCAAGTCACGTAGTGCATAAGGAATGTTCCTCTAGATTATGGCACATCTTGGAGTTTGGTAGAATTCCTTTGATGGCAAGAAATGTCATTTTATTTAAATTTGAAATGGTTTAACTATCAAATTTTGAAGATTGTAGGGCCAGTTGGTCAAAATTTGACTAAGTTCCCAGAATAAGTTCATTCTTTTGGTTATTGCTGAAATTAAGACTTTTCATAATTTTATATAAAGCTAAGTATTTTGGGGGAGTTACCCAAGAATATTTTGGTTGTTCACCATGTTTGATGAAAGGTACATCTCTATCATGTCTTGGATGGGCTTCTGATGGATTCTATAAGGAAGTAAATTTTAAGAAATATATACCTTATATGCTCTTAACTTTACAAAGAAGGAAACCTTGTGTTATAGTATGTGGGCGGATAGGTAGTCCAGTAAGCCCAGGTGAATAGTCTCTCCAAGTCGAGCAGGATGGTGAACTTATACTCTAGAAACTTAGCTAATCAAAGTTGTCATACTTAGTAGGAGGGTATCCTTAGTAGTGCGACAGAGTTGGTTAAGTGGGGGTACACACCAGAGCTCAAATGGCAACTGAAGGGGAAAAAATTCTTCCTTTTGGTGGCATGCCGAGTCTTGGAGGATAGTTAAACTAAAAAGGGCATTTTGATCTTTCTTTTGTATTTGCATAACAATTTATTAAAATAATGCATTAGATATATGAAATTGGTGCTAGATGAAAACCTTTCAACTAGAAAGGTGAAGGATGATGTTAACCTTTGGTGAAATTCTTTTGGTAAACCTACGTTAAAAACTAAATTATTTCTATATTCAGGGAAGTATCCATCTTTATGGTGTTTGTTATAACAACTTTTATAATTATGTTATCAAGTTGTTTCTATTTGAAACATTGGACATAAAAGATGTCGAATACCTGTAAGTTGGGTAAACTAGGACACATGATTAACATTAGTCCAGGAATGTTGTCAGAAATGGTAAAACAAATCAAATCGATCAGGAAAGATTGGTGGAATCTAATAATAGATAGAAAAGCTAAGTAAATGCCACTTGGGAGGATTATGAAGAATCCTTCAGAAATTTCCTTATCTTTTGTTGAACAATTAAGAACACTATATTTATGTTTATGTTTAAATTTAGAATGAACAATCATTGAGGATGACGATTCTTAAGGAGAAGAGTATGTCACATCCCCTCTGAATTAAAATCGTTTATGACAATGAAATTATGGTCATTATGTTAGTTGCAAATAATTGCTTCCAAGCGGTTATGACATTGAGAATGCAACAATATTTCTTTTATTGTAACTGTAATGTTAACAGACTCTTTATTTTGCAAAGTGAATTTATTGTTCACGTGAAGTTGAATGAGATCTTATGAGACTAAATTTAAATGCATATTATTTATCCATTAAGATCTAAGAATAATCCTTGTTAGTGGATGCAGGATTGTCGACGCCACGAAAGGGAAATACCATCAGGGAGAGGACATGGTTAACAATGAATCAATTTTATCAACAACCTAGAATCGGTGCAAGATAGTTGTGTCGACAACATGACCTTGGCCATAAGTAATTTAATATAACAATTATTGCTAAATAAGTCAGTTTAAAATATTTATTAGCAAAATCCTTTTGGAGTTGGGCGAATCAATTCTTGGAATATAATTAAGGAGATTGCTAGGGTTATTAAATATTAAATTAACGTGAGTGGCTAAAATTATTTTGCCATCGATCTAAATATAAGAAATATAAGTAAGGCTTAAGTATTACTTAATTAAATTGTAAATGGGGAAGTTAGTGAATTTAGAGATGGTAACTCTCAACCCCTTGACCATGTTAGGGTTAGAAAGGCAGATATTTAACAATTAAATGCAGATTTAAGTAATAAACAGAGAAACTAAAACACCCATAGAATAAATCATAATACAGAGAATTTAACATGGTTCACCCAATCTGGGCTACATCCACCAAACCACAATCATCCAATACTTTTATTATCTAGTGTAAAACCTATTACAATCTTGCGAATAATTGCATTTTTCATCATACTGTAATACCCATTTGAACCCCTTTTTAACAAGCTTAGAAGCTTCCAGATTTTGGGTTCTACAAAATCGGATTTTTCCTTTTTCGTTGATTTTTCCCTTTTTCGGTGATGACACGAAAAAGTAGGAGGAAATTTTTTCTCGGAGGCTGCCGCCCTAGAACCCCTGCCCGAGGCCCGGCCTGGCCCTAGACCCCAACAAGGATACGTGCCGAGGTGTAAAATATACCATGGGCTATATAGTATAGCATGATCAGTCACCACATACCAACAAACCACACTTTCATGTTCAAAACACCCAAGATCATGGGAAAATGAGGGGTTTTCTTGGAAAAAGATGTATAATTGATTTTTCAGTCTTCTCTTTTGGGGGGGTTGGTGCATTTGATATATAGTATGGGATTTATGGTAGTTCTGAATTTAAATCTAGTGTTACTTCCTTCTCAAATTTGTTCAATTTACTGCCACTCATTCTTCCTTCTCCTGAATGTGAGGAAACAATATCCATATCCATTGTGGCTAGCTCTATACTTGATCCACA
Source organism: Sequoia sempervirens (assembly GCA_007258455.2). Classification (NCBI taxonomy): domain Eukaryota; kingdom Viridiplantae; phylum Streptophyta; class Pinopsida; order Cupressales; family Cupressaceae; genus Sequoia; species Sequoia sempervirens. The sequence goes on along the minus strand of VDFB02121046.1, from coordinate 3,754 downwards.
TTTTCTTCTCGTTTCCTTCATGCCAGTATCCTCTTCAGTTGGTATTCTTGTTTTCTTTTGTTGAAGCCGAATGGCTAGAGTCTGTAAATTTAATTTGAGTCTTCATTCTTTTCGGTGGTGGTTCTATATCTTGTTTTCGCCATCACTAACTCACGTGGTCATAACAATTTGGTTGAGTTTTGGGTCTTGCATCCTCTTCACTACTACGAAAATTACACCACCTTTGCACCCTCTGTGACGAGATTGAAACCAAATACTCTAAAGCGGCTATAGACATCGCTGGAGGAGAGTCGACAAGAATTGTGTCGGGCTTAATTGGCTTGTACAGGCGTGATCATCGAAGACCTCTTGAAGTTGAATTTTACGTTAAGTTTATTTGATCATTCAATCTAGTTTCGATGCCTATGTTGGTAAAATTATTGAAATGAAGATATTCCCAAGAAAATTGATAATGAATCCTTGCTCAATCTCTTAACTACATTTGAGGAAATATCTTTCTTAATAGTCTGGAACTTGTGTTGTTAGTCACTCTTGTATTTGAGATAAATTATCTTATTAATTTCTGAATCGGAATGTTAATTCCTCTCACTCTGGTATGCTCTGTAAACCATTCTGCCAATGTCTGAATTGTAGGAAAACCCATACTCAATTCTCTTAACTCTTAAATAAGAGATCATGTTTAATCCTTTTTCTTTTGGGTATGTGCAGGATCATCATGGAAAAAATAGGCCCTTAAGTGGCAAAAAATTCAAAAAAATCAGAGTTAGTCAACTTGACGTAAAAATTTGAATAAGTTATCTATATTATTTCAAAAATATGTAAGAATAGAATTTGTAGCAAATTGAATGTAATTTCTAAACTACTGGGTTTGTTTAAAAAATATATATATTTGGTGAAAATTTGAAATTTCAATGCAGTGGTACTTAAATTTCAGGGAAAAATTAAGTAGGTGTTTGTCTGACCACCCTAACCACAATAAAATGATAATATATTTTTATAATATTTTAGATATAAGTAGAGGACTCATACCTTGATGTGATGCATATTTTTTTGTAATTTTTTTCCAAGTAAATAATTAATTATGGTTTTTTTATTGGGTATGTGCGGGATCATCATGGAAAAAAAAGGCCCTTAAGTGGCAAAAAATTCAAAAAAAATCAAAGTTAGGCAACTTGACGTAAAAATTGAATAAGTTATCTATATTATTTCAAAAATAAGTAAGAATATAATCTATAGAAAATTGAATGTAGTTTCTAAACTACTAGGTTTGTTTAAAGAAAAAAAACTATTTGGTGAAAATTTGAAATTTCAATGTAGTAGTACTTAAATTTCAGTGGAAAAAAAAAAATAAGTAGGTATTTGTCTGACCACCCTAACCACAATAAAATGATAATATTTTTTTATAAGATTTTAGATATAAGTAGAGGATTCATGTCCCAATGTGATGCATATCTTTTTATAATTTTTTTCCAAGTAAATAATTAATTATGATTTTCTTATTACAACTTTTAAAAAATATAAAAAACTCGTATGTCTGACCACCTTAACATGGTCAAAACTTCATAAATTCAATTTTTATTTTTTTAATCCTAAATTATGCAAAGCATAGAATGTGACACATGTTTTGGATTCAAAAAATGTGATACCGTTTAAAGGCTATAGATTTTTTTCACCTTTAAAAACCCTTTTCGTTTCATCAATTTTGGGTAAAAAAAAGGTCGTTAGCCACATACCCATCATATTGCCACTTTTTGGCCCATCATGATCCTGCACATATACCCTATTACAACTTTTTTTAAAAAATAAAAAAACTCGTATGTTTGACCACCTTAACTTGGTCAAAACTTCATGAAATTCACTTTTTCTTTTTTTAATTCTATAGTATGTGAAGCATAGAATGTGACGCATGTTTTGGATTCAAAAAATGTGATCCCACTTGAAAGATATAAATGTTTTTCAAATCAGCCTATCAATCAAGACTTTAGTCATAATTTGAATAGAAAATGAATAATAATTACTCATTAAATTTGAAGTAAAGCATAATTTATATTGGTGGAAATTTGAGAATCTACTTTAAAAACCCTTTTTGTTTCATCAATTTTGGGTAAAAAAATAGTCATCGGCCACATACCCATCATATTGCCACTTTTTGGCCCATCATGATCCTGCACATACCCTTCTTTGAGTTTATTAAAGAATTCTTAAACCTAAAATTCAAAGGGATTTCTCCTTAGTGACATCTTATCTCTCTCTCTCTTCTTTTAATATGCTTAAGAATGCATTATATTTTTAATTGAGGTGGCATGTGTATGAATCTGTTTTAGAGCCAGAACCGGTTCGATAGAAGACTCTGTCTAATGCACCTGATCTATTATCAAAATCTTGACTAAGATTTCCTTTCTGTTAGATTGTTTCTGAGTTCTAACTAATTGAACGATACATCTTTAGTTATTCTCTTTCCAGTTCAATAACTTTTTTTTTTCAACCAGCTTGATCTATTTATGGTCCTTGGCCATTTCTAGCTCACCTGAACCTTTGGGAATATAAAGAGGTCATTAAAACTTCACATTGTCTTAATCATTTCATACATAAATCTTGAGGATATGATTTAAACTATAACTAAGAGGGAAGGATCAAGTAACCTATCAACGTAATCTAATCTGTGATCAAATTATGAATTCGATTGATAAGATCTAATGTGAACTTATTTGATTAGTTTGAAGACAACAACTTCTATCAGGAGAGAAAAGTTAGTTCTAATAGAAGAGCTAGATATTGAGTCAAGTCTCTTTTCTTTCTCTTTAAGAGTTAAGCTAACCGAATGTCTGTGGTGAGATGCTTAGGAAATGAGCCAAGTTTCTCTAATTATGCCTGATATAAATTGCTAAACCCTGATTCTAGAAGGAAGAATTTATTACATGATTTTGTAAAATAAACTCTATGGATAAGATTTAACCTCGATTATAATTTGATTTGAGTTATCATGCTCCAGTGTTGGGTGAGAGTGTTGATTTATATAGGAGTTAGATGTCGCGGTCAAAGAAAGAGACATTGGCACAGAGTGCCAAAGATGTCGGCACAATAGTGCTAGAGACATCGGCATAGGAGTTTCAAATATTATTAAAATCCTTGGCCAAGGTACGATGCTAGTCAAGAAATAGTCAGCTATTATGAACCAGATATACTTCTAGTCAGAGTGATACTTCTGGTTAGGAGGTACCTATAGAGGAAGGACCGACTAGCGGTATAGGTCCATGACACCAGGCTCAAAATGGCATGATGATAATTGATCCATGTTGATTACCCTCATGAAGGGCGGGTTCTTCAGTTGAAGAGACCTAGGAGACTAGCAGGTCTTGGTTGGGCGGTAAAGCCCTTGATGATAATTCTCTTTCCCTCATTGATAAAGAAGCCCAAGTATAGTAGCATGAAGATGATTTCAAATGTATTTCTTCCTCGATCATCAATCTAGGTATAGGAAATACTTTCATTTATGCAATGAATGATATTCTTAATGTTAAATGTACGTTGTAAGAATCTGCAATTAATTAGTTACAGAGTTACTTGAATCATTCAACTAAAATGAAAGATCTGAAATTAGTTAATGAATTAAGAGAAGTTATTTCTTTTCCTCAGTTCATAAATTGGTTAAATGGGTACCCTAGTTTGACAGTTATTTAGTTTTTATCTTCTGTGAGACAGTTGTTGGAAACAGTTAGATGTTACTATTCAACTGAAACTGAAAACTTAGAAG
>VDFB02121045.1:0-11601 GCA_007258455.2 Sequoia sempervirens | reverse complement strand
GGGAAGAAGGGTAGAGAGAGGGAGAGAGAATTAGGAGGGGAATAATTTGAGAGAGAGAGAGAGGGAAAGAGATAATATTTAAATATTTTATATGTTAGTAATATTAATTAGTTATATAATATTTTATATATTAGTAATATATAAATACATTAACTAAAATATAGAAATAATATTTAAATATTATACATAATAATATAATATATTATATACTAAATTATAAAGTATATTGTATATTCTAAACTAGATATATTAAAATAAACTATAAAATATTTATTGCATTTTCTAAATCATATATTATAAAGTGTAAAATATTTTTTAATATCATATATAAACCAAATCGAATATCCGATTCAAAATGGATATCCGATTTGAAACAAATATCTGATATTTCTAACAAAGAATTTATTGCCTTGGGATTAGCCTCAGGGTTTCTTTGGTATTTGGCTTGGACATGCCAATCCTAAGAAGTCAACACAAAAAACGTGTTTGACAACTCACCTTGTTTTTCTAGACTTCGTCCATGTGGCTGACGACTTTATTTTTAGTCAAAATTGATGAAACGAAAAGGGTTTGTGGAGGAGACTCTTAGCTTTCCACCAATACAAATTAATCTTTACTTTGAATTTAATAAATAATTATTATTCATTTTTTATTAGAATTACGACTAAAGTCTTGATTGATAGGCTAATTGGAAAACATTTATAACTTTCAAACAGTATCATATTTTTTGAATCCAAAATATGTGTCACATTCTATGTTTCACATACTATAGGATAAAAAAAAATGAATTTTATGAAGTTTTTACCAAGTTAAGGTGGTCAAACATACAAGTTTTTATATTTTTTAAAAGTTGTAATAAAAAATTCATAATTAATTATTTACTTGGAAAAAAATTACAAAAAAATATGCGTGACATCCGGTCATGAGTCTTCTACTTATATCTAAAATATTATAAAAAATATTATTATTTTATTGTGGTTAGGGTGGTCAAACAGACACCTACTTCTTGTTTTTCCCCTGAAATTTAAGTACTACTGCATTGAAATTTCAATTTTTCACCATATAGACTTTAAAAAAAAAAACTTAGTAGTTTAGAAACTACATTCAATTTGCGACAGATTCTATTCTTACATATTTTTGAAATAATATAGATAACTTATTCAAATTTTTATGTCAAGTTGCCTAACTTTGATTTGTCTGAATTTTCATTGCCACTTAAGGGCCTATTCTTTCCATGATAATCCTGCACATATCCGTAAATGATAAAAATAAGGAAGGAAAAGGAATTGCTCACAACAATCCAAGTAATGAAGTCTCCAACAAGTAAATATCTTCAATAGTTGCACACATAAGACCGAGGGAAAATGTTGGGGTTGTTTAGGGGTTTTCCTCAGTCAAACCCTTGTTTTGGTGCTCCCACCTCCACAGAAAGTCAAATAGATAGAGAGAAATAATAAGCATAAATGAAATGTACACAAGAGTGATAAAAAAAACCTTTCTTAAGGAGAACTTGTATCATGAAATAGAGATGCAATAGATAGGGGATGTGAGAAATCCCAAGATGCTCAAAGATACAAGGCACAAGATAGATATTGCCTGCAAGGCTTGAGGAAGCTAAGGAGAGAGGTAAAGTGTGAGAGCCAAGAAAGCAATGTAGAGCATTGTAAGAATGTGAGAGTGTTGTAAAAAGAAAGAGAGCTATGGAAACTTGAGAGAGTGAAAAAGAGAAAAGAGAGAAGCCAAGAAGGAGAAGAACAAATGAATTTAAAAGATCACTTTTAAAGGGATAAAAAGAGGGAAAAGAAGGTTCATGAGCTGTTACAAGATGTCCCAAGTTGTTACCACCAACACAAGTAGCTGACAAGTGGTTAAGGCACTTGAAAATAGTCATTTGAATGTTGAAATGTCATAGGACACTAGCATGACACGTGGACATCTGCGTGATGTGCTAGTGTCTAGACAAATCACACTACAAAATGATAGGCACTCGAGAAAAACACAAGGTTCGATGCAAAGCTAACATGTAAAGGTGGCTGCTAAAAAGGGGTCCTGAGCATCCTAAGAGGGGAAAAAGGTTGATGCAAGGGATAAAATGAATCTACACAAATGCTAAGGGAGTAGACACTAAAGTGGATACAAGAATATATGTGAAAATGCAAGAGGTGCAATTTTATGACATTACATTTTGCACCCACTTTAGCTGGCATATGAATCTACACTAATATGCACACTAAAGGAGATCTACTAAACATAAATTTAACATCATGGTACTAATAGGATATTGTAGAGGAATCAAATAACTCTTCAAACCAAAGAAACATGCCCCCAAGTCGAAGACCTACAAAACAGATGCATTAGACAAAAAAGATCTGCACAAGACAAAAATGTTAGAACATAAAAAGCCATTACATCATGAGGTTAGAACATATACATAAATAAAACACACACAAAGACACAACAAACTAAAAGATTTGAATTAGCAAAGTGAAAGAGATCTCGATGGAGAAGGTTTTCTTAGTACCATGCAAAAAATCCAACACATTTAACCTAAAACATATCTATTACATTAATTGTCATTATAGAAGATAAATCAACAACTATTGCCAACTTTACTAAGAGTGTCATATAGAATATAAGTATTTTAAAAATATTTCTTGAATTGAAATAAACTTAATATATTTACCAATCAAATTTAAAACTTAAATAACTTTGATCAAAATATCTAATAGTTGATATGAGTTTTCCACAGTCCATGATGTTGTAGAACAAGCTTTTAGATTCAACTATATATACTTTTTTAATCGACATTTTGGATCACTCTAAACATCCATCATAAGGAATATATAATAATATATTATAATTATTTTTATTTTTTATATATTATAAATAATAGATATATTCTTCTTCCAATTGATTAATTTCAATAATTAGCCGATAGGCTATATATTGTGTGAACTTTGACCTGAAACCTATCTCACGCTCCTGTTAGCCGCAAAACCTCTCTTTTGTCCGGTAAACTTGCCAAAAAAAACAAGGTAAATTTCATTAGAAAACAAGAATATTTGTCCATGGTTGTTTGCCTTTAGTTTTTGAAAGCAAATCATATTTCCATTTATTCGCATTTAAGATGCATATCTCCAAATCTGATTGCATTTATGTGAGCCCTAAAACCCAGATTTTTCAAATCCACTTTTTGTTTATAGATTGAAGCAATGGCTGGAAGGAGATTGATTTTGGTTTGTCTAATTTTTAAAAAATCTGCTATGGTAGGGCTCCTGAAATATTTCCTGCAAACTACCCATTTTTTGTCAATAGCATCATTGTGCAGAATCTTGAGGTAACTTACTTGCCAAGGTCCTCAGTGAGGCATGGTTCTTTGGAAAGTTTGTTGGATGTCGTAAAGTGTCCTCAAGAGGTAGTCACATTGTTTCACTGTATGCAACAAACAGTTTCCCCAACCTGATCAATATACATTTGCCAGCGTATTCCTAGCCTATGCCAAAATGGGAGCATTGGAATAGGGTTCAGATATCCTTAAAAGAAAAAATGATATGCAACTATTATCAGATGTAGTTGGCAATAGTTTGGTAGAATTGTAGAAAATCGATAATCTCTATGGAAGTATTTCATCGACTGATGTTAAGAGATGAAAGTGGTGAATAGTAACCAGTTTGGGTCGATGATTTCAAAGAAGTTGGCTATGCAAACCTCACACAAAAGTTGGCTATGGAGGATTTTATAGGCCCTATTGGATTTCCCCTGCCCGCTATGAGACAAGAAAAAACTCCCCCAGAGCATCCTGCCTCTGCTCCTGCATCAGATGCCTCTGAGGGCCCTGCTCCTGCTTCTCTCAATGACAAGTAATGCCACTAGAGCCAACAGCGAAGCGTAAAACCGACATACCACACCAGGGGTTGTTGTTGTGGCGAAACCCCATGTGAAGAAAGAGGATTCGTGGTTACACTTGATTAGTATACTAAGCCTTGCCTTCATGTTACTAACAATCTTAGGCAATTTCCCAAGGGGTATGATGCTCATGTAAAATATTATGCCCCAAGGTAAAAAAAATTCTCATTATTCCCCCTCAGAATGGTTGCTATTCAGAAATTCTATTTTTTTTAATTATTTTTATTAGCTTTGGAAACTTTCATTTCAAATAAATGCAATTGGAAAGTGACAAGGCACATGAATTGTTCAATAAAATGCCTCAAAGAAATGTGTCCTTGGAGAATGCCACAATTGTAGGATAAGCAAAAAATAGTTTTGTTTACAAGGCTTTGAAGCCTTCAAGCAAATGAAATTGGTAGGTGTGAAGCCACTCTCTCCAACCTTCCTCGGCATCCTCTCAGAATCGATAGCCATTTTGAAGAAGAAATAAAAGCAAATTGAATTATATATACGGGTATGTCTATACCCCTTTCACCTTTTTATCTCCTACACTGCTACAAAAATTACTAGTTATGTATGTCTAGGCAGTTGAAATATTCCTCGCATCTTGCTTGAAAACAATCTTTAACTCACAACCAATATTTTTGCCAAAAGTAAATCTATCAATAGTATTTTTTTTGTATGTATGCTCCTTGTAGGATTTATTCATGGGCACTAAAATACAGTATTATACTATTATTTATAAAATATTTTTGTAGTTTCTAGTTACTTGGTAGATCCATAGACCAATTAAGGATATTTGGATTGAAATAGTTTTAAATTCTAGCTTTCTTACAATATTTTTGGAATCTATCAATATTTTTTAAGAAAAATTGTAAACTGCATGCACCTGCAATTTGGAAGTAAAATACTAAATAATATCTTAAACAAAGATAGGATATACTGTCCCATGTCTGCCCTATAGAGAATGGTAGAGGTTTATTTGAATCAAGGGTTTTTAGTGAGTGCAAATAAAATGCAATAGATATTTTATGAGACCACCTGTAGTATGGAAACTGTAGCTCTAACTTCGTCAATGGAATTTATCCAAGGCTCAAGCTTAAGTTGGAATTTTTATCATATCTATCTCTACATCAGCTATTAAATTCGTTTTTCATTGATTATAGTATGTGGTGTATAAGATATACTATAATCGTTTGCATTTGGTCTATTTTTTCTGAATTTCCTTCAATAATAATGGGATGAAATATTTGTTGTAATGTGTTTTGGTATAGTTGTGTGATTTTGGGCTACTGATATGGACTCTGGGAGCTTTAGTACCATTCTTGTGTAAGACAGTGAAGGGAGCTTTTGGGTAAAGCAAAAGTATTTAGTTCATTGATTCCATTCCTTTTTCAATCAGGTGTGTTAATACTATAAAATTCTAGAATGCAAAGAGGTCTTTAATTCAATATGTGTGCTTGTGTCGCAGGTATCTCACTCCAGAGTATTTCCAACATGGAAAGGTCTCAGAGAAAACATACATTTATGCATTTACGTTGGTTCTACTAGAGCTACTCACAGGGAGGAAGCCCATTGAGAGAAAGAAGCCAGGGGGCGATGAGAATTTGGTTCTTTGGGTATATTAACCTATATATTTTTCAATGATAAACGTGAGATTTTCAGTCCACAATAATAATGATTGAAATGCTTCAGTAAAACACTGAATTTTTGTTTGCATCAATGTTTTGGATCCATTGTCATGATGATGATGAAAATAATAGGTGGACTGCATAGATTATTTAGATATTTCTTATGTAGCCAAATTTGTAGCCCATCCATTAATCACAAGATGTGATCTAAAACATTGATACAAACAAAAATTTACACAGTTTTTTCAGAAGCATTTCAATCACCACTTAAAAAAGAACTAAAAGAGTTCATCCACACACTCACTTTGTGTAGGGAAAAACCACTTACAATTTTTTTTAGAAACATGTTCCTGAGTGAGAGATTTGGTCCTTTTCAAAGAGTGAAGTCATTCACCACTAAGCCAATTCTCTTCGACAGCTAACTTCACTACCAACTTACCAAAGTAATACAATAATTATTTTCTTCTGTAGTACACAACTCCTTTACCTAGAATTGGTGTTGGATCCTCAAAGCCATGGAAGGGAAGGGTAGTTGAGGACCATGGGCCAGGGCAAACCTTTGAAAGTGTTGGTTAAAATATTTTTTGTGTTCCAAAAACAAGAGGAATTGGAAGGGGCTTTATCCCTTTTAGTTGTTGTTAGGCACTTAGGCACTTTCCAGATAAGCCTGCAGAGTCTCCTGTGTTGGGAAATATTTGAACAGATTGGAAGTATTGACACTTGGTAAAAGGACATAAAGCCTTGCCCAAGAAAGGTAGAAACTATCAGGGTTTTAGATCATTTTGGTAGAATCTCTCACGTAACATTAAGCTCCTATCAATGGTTGCTCTTCTAAAATGTGTTTCTCTAAATGTATTCAGATATTTGTAGATATCATTAAGCAAGGATCTCTTATTTCTTGATAAAAGATCAAAGTTGGGTTCTTGATTCCAAAATCTCATAGGAGAACATTTTCTATGCTTGCTAAGATATTTTGAAGGCTTTATGTGCCTTTCAATCTCTCCTTGAATACTAAGATGAGAGAATAATAAGTGGATTGACCCCTTTGGCTTGAGATTTCAAACCAAAGTTTCTAGAAAGTTTTGGTTAGTGTTATCTACTAAAGTTTTGTAGTTTTTGTGGAACACAGAAAACAATAAGCTTATTTTATAGGGTAAAGCGAGATTATTTACTGACCTCTGTCATGAAGTCACTCTCTCCTCTATTGCATATTGCAGGTGTTCTTTTATGAATTTTTTGAAAATTCATAAAATAGATTGAGGACTCGCTTACTATTCACAAGGAAATTTTGGAACAAATTGAGTGATGGCCAAATGGGGTTGAAAGCAGCAATCAATCCCCTGTTGTAGCATATCTTGCATGTTATTTGGTCTCTTGCTTAGTTTTGTTCATTGCAGTTTGTGATTATTCAGACCGTAAGCACTTAAACTCAAATAGTTGTACTTTTCCACCATTCATTATTATTATAATTTTGGGCATATAATTGTCTGATACCAACTTCATATATTAAATCTTTACTATCTTAGGGTTTGAGCTATGCCTAGATTCTCTACCTTGACTTGTAGAACAAAGAACATGGTTGTGGTAGGAGGTTTAACAAGCTTTGTTGCAAGTGTGTATTTTTGCACAATGTGGGCAGTTGGAGGCAGTGATGAATTGTAGGTTGCTATTGAGACTTTTGAAAAGTAGGAGGCAAAAAGATTTTTTAGCTACAATTATATAATCAACACGAATCAAAAAATGTATTTCCAAATATTTGATGCAATCTCAATGTTTAAGATTGCTTGTCAAGTGACTATTATTGCTATGGTTAACCAAATTATAATTAAAATGAAATGGTGTATATTTTTTAAAAAAAAAGTAATTATGATTTTTTCCATAGCTTATGTTGGAAAGATAGAAAGATCTTTGTGTATAGTTCTATAATCGATTGGGAAATACATTTTGTAAATTTTACAAACAAGATTGCATATATTTCAAACTACAACTTACCATGTTTGTTTTTATATAGTATTCTATATTTCAAACTACAACTTACCATGTTTGTTTTTATATAGTATTCTATCAGCGTAACCCTTGCACCATATACTATGCAGAGTTCTGCTTGCGGAGACAATCTTTGTTGTTGCCAAAGAAATAAGGCCGGTGGAAGTAGAGGAGAAGCACAGTATGTATATAGTATTCTTTTGTAAACTTTGTTTCTCACAAAGGTTAAAAGTATTTCATTGTGCGTGAGAAGAGGTTCTGGATGTAACTATGCAAAAATTATGTCGGTTATTTGATTGTGGTTTGTTGGTCGCTAGTTTGAATCAAAGCATTGGTCTTGCCTCGCAACATGGGCTCAGCTCTACGTTACGATCTGTCAATCCTCTAATGCGTCCATGGGATAAGCTTTATCAACGATCTCCCTTTCTGAGCTCTGAAAATATCCTTCGCTTTTTGTCTAGTGCTTGCTCTACATATTTGCAGCATGAAGCTTAACTTAAAATAAATAACCCCCTACTTCCTCCATATCCTTAACCACTGGTGGGCTTTTGTATTTCTTGAAGATATCCTGTAGGGCTGCAGTGGCAGTCTCTGTGCCCACCTCTGAATCTCTTGTAATTTTCTGGACATGAACAGATATTCTCAATGGATGACCACAGACAGAGGCTCTGCCTTTTCCACTTTGGCACAGGATTTGTAACAGTGAAAGAGATTTCTCGACCTTTTTTGAATTTTCTTGAGAAGGATCTCGATCAAGTTAAATGTGCTTCGACTGCCTTCATTACGTTTCTCCTCACAGCCCTGATAGCGAACAATTTTTATATGGCAATTTGGTGGTTGATTGACATTCATCTTGGTGCAGAAAATTCAAATCATGAAAGGTCTCTTCATTAAGCTTAAAATACCTTTGAAGTCCAAATCTGCAGTTGCAAGCCCATAGGGCATAGAGGACTTGTGCTACATCGAGCCTAGCATCCAAGTTTCATCTGCTCAAAATCCAGCTCATGCTATCCATGATTGTTGGGCTTTCAGAGAACTCATGCATTCTTGCTTGGCTTTACGACTGGGGAGGCTCGCCAATATTGCTAAGCCTTTTCCCCCACACATAACTTTTGTTCTGCATAATATAAAAATCAGCACTGATGGGCCTCCTGATTCAGCTATAAAGGCCCTGTTCCTCTCATTTTTCCTAGCCAGATCAGCTAGGCTTCTCAGAATTCCTTAGTGGGCAGGAGTATTTCTAATGTTGAGCAGCATCTGCTCTATCTGTTTCTCATTTGGGTTCCTTGATGAAATGTTGTGGTACCCTGTATCCCTGAATTGGAGGAGCACGAAGCTTGGATGAGTCTTGTCAGTGTGAATTGGGAGGTTCAGTGTGTCCAAAGCCTGCATTATAGATGGGCATGACAAATGACCCTCGTCAAACCATCTCTCAATGCACTCTTTGTCATAGGTGATTCCAATGCAGATGGTCACTGGTTCCTTCATTACTTGTGGGGAGATGGGACAACTGAAAAGGGAAGGAAGAGATATTGCATCCATGGATTATAATAAATCTCACCCAAATCAAGATGTCCAACTGTGAAATCTCAGAATACGGGAATTTTAATGCAGTGAAAAGGGAATTTTAAGAGGGAATACGGGTCCAAAACTACTTTCATCTACCTAGTAATTAATGTTGATTTCTATAGAATTAGCCCACAACACATATTTTTGTACTAGATAATATACTTGTAATCTATGTTCAGTCTTAAACTTCCCCTAATGCCTTCCAAACTAGAGAGTATTACCCTCGCCTTCTCCCAAATAAATATGAACAGAGCGATCTACATCTGAAAACAAAAAGCACGAAATTCTCGAGTGGTGTTTTCTAATAATGCTTGCTGAACAAAAGCATTCTAATTTCTTAGATAAAGACAGACAATAAACATCCAATGGTGGGTGGGTTACAACTTATCCAAACAAATAAGGCAGAAAAATAAACAATTCCAAGCCCTAATTTTTGAGTGTGTGCTACAGTTCAGTTATGGAGGAAAAATAATAGTTATTATTTGACTTCCTATACAGAAAGAAACTGAAATAGGTGAAAAGTATCTCCTCATCAGAATACTTCTTGCTTGGGACTTATCTTTACCCCAAGCAGGGGTAGGGCAGTGGAATAGTAATCATCATCATCATGCCCACAATCAGCCCAGGATTTGACAGATACAACATAGCCTTTGTCAAAAACTCTCCCCTTTTCAACCTCTTTCTTATTGTCCTTTTTCTTACTGCTGCTCTTCTTTTTTCTTACTTTCTAGTGCAGCAAATATGTTGTCAATGTTGATTGCTCAAAATCAACATCCTTCTTTGACACTCCAAGCATTGTTCTATGCTCCAATAATCTTCCTGAAATGATAAATATCTTGTAAACAAAATGTCTATTCCATCTAGATGGATGGATTTATGTATGCAGGTATATTTTCTGAGTTGAACAATGTCTACAAAAACAAGCCTTTTCAATGTTGATGGGTCCTAAGAATTCATAGAATATCTACGACAAGCCTATTCACGCAAATGGGTGAACTTCTGTATGCTATATCTTTTTTCTTAAGTATCTATTAAAATCCTATCTTATGCAGATGAGCGGATTTATTAATGAACTCTCTCATAGAAAAACAACTGCCAAAATAAATTAGCATAGATGTATTTCAAATAAATATTATTCTGCAAAATAATATCCTATGATTGATTTGGCTCATTTGAAAGAAAAAGAAAGCTACATAGGTTGTTTCGAATCCGAAAACGAGGCAACTGACATTGAGCAGGGAACTGCACAGTGCTCTAATAAGAATTCAATACCCAAAACTAACAATGCATGTTTTTATTGAGCATGTACTGCATCAATTGAAGATGAAAAAATAAATAGGTAAGAACAAATCATTTTGTAGAGCAAGTTATGGATCTCCAGAGCTAATCAATAAAAGTCATGGGACAGGACCAGCTGAACATAACTAGCATAAGCATGACAAGATCAATTTTGAATATGAAAATTGACAATCTTTGTTTATTGTTCGAGTGAATATCTATTGGGTGTAATTCCATGAAAGTTCTTAAAAGACAATTCTTTTCTCTTGTTCCCTTATTCTGATAAGGGATCATGGAGTGTGATCCAAAATATTGATAAAAAAAAATGTTTACATAATCCAATCCAGAAATCTTCAAGTGAACATTATGAACAGTGAAATTTTTATGGCTTATTTTTCTAGTATACTATTTGTAATATGGAGTCATAGATGTGGAAATCACAACAAAATATCAACCACACAAGTTTTGTGAGATTGTAGAGCTGATGGCACGTTAAATGTTATGGTGGAAGCATATATACCTAGGCTAGACACTTGGTCGTGAAAAAATATGTTCTATTCTTGAGAGGCATGTTGTGCAAACTAAAGATTGCCACATAATATTTTCCTCTACCCATAAAATATAAGGTACTAAAAATTGATTGTAACCATATAAAACATTGAATGCTTATACATTTATTTGATCATGTTAATTAACTAGGGTGCGTTGGATGAGTGTTTGTGGAATGTTTGTGACATTTAATGCCCACCTTTATTAAATGTTTTTTTTTTACTTATGTTATTAGTTTGTATTTTATGACAAGAGGATTTTCTATAGAAGGTAAGATAAATTAAAGTTTATTATGTTGAGAGATTTATATCATGAGTTTATAAGGGAAATATTCAATATTGGAGTGTGTTCTAATACTTGATATAACATTTGTCGATTTTAAGATTAGTACTTTTATTAGTATAGTAGTGTTAGTTGTGACTTCAAAGTTGTTAGTGTTGACAATTATTATTAATAATTGAATGAAATGTGTCAATTAAATTCAAAAAACAACAAATCATGTGATGCCAAATGAGTCTACGAACAAAACTTGATATGTATAGTTATAGGTCTAATCTTTTTTGGGGTATCTTTTATGACACTTCACTAAAAGCATCATATTTGATTGATGTGGATCTAAACCTTAGGTTTAAGAATTGAACTTGCCAAGTGAGCTATTATAAAAATTTGAGTGTCATTCAAAATTATCACATATGATTTC
>VDFB02121044.1:0-22392 GCA_007258455.2 Sequoia sempervirens | reverse complement strand
CTTGTTTTGCTAATTCAAGCATGTATAATGAAGGGTTGAGTCTCATCATGATGTTGATTATTCGATGATTGTCTAGATTTTGGAGCATTTCCATCATTTCTTCATGAGACATTCCAAAAGTGAGGTCCTCTCCTTGATTTTCTTCTTGCGGATTTTGGGATGATGAGAGGGTCAATGGGTTGCTTGATTCTATTGAATTCATTTCTACATTGGTTTGGCTAAGATCTCTTGAAGCGGGTGTTTCTTTGTTGGTTTCCATACTCTTCTTTGTATTGAGATCTAGTGTGAACCATAAAACAAGGATCAATCTTTGAGAATATGGAAGATGAATCTCTTGATTCTTTGGATTAATCTCTATTATGTCCCAAAATGAAAGTTTTCGGATGCTTTGAGGATCAAAGGTGATGATATGATGATGATGTTAGGAATGGATGATATGGATGTTGTGAGTTTCGATAAATCTTGAGTAAGACATAGGCTTTGGACTTGGATTTTGATTGGATTTTGGATTTGGGATTTTGTCCTTGACTTTGATTTTGACTTTGTTTTGATTTTGAACAAAATGGACCCTAAGATGTTTGATAATGATCTAAGGGATGGATTTTTTCAAAGGATGACTATTTGAATATGTGTGAGGAGAAGGATGCATCTACCCACACCTATTCAAACAAGATGATAGCTTTTGCTAAGCATATGGAGAAGGATTCATCTACATATACTAAGCTAGGCTAGATGATTTGGATAACTTTGACTAAGGATATGCAAAAGGATGCATTTACACATTCCTAGACAAAGGTGATTTTGGTAATGTTTTCAAGGATATGGTCTCAATGTTTTGGATGATTTTTTATTTTGCCACAAAGCCTAGTATCAAGGATGATTTTCAAGATTTTCCAAAAGATGATTTGTGAGATGGATTTGATGTTTTGAAAGATGGATGAAAGAGGTTTGATTTGTTTTGATCCTTAGGTGAACCTAAAAAGACACTTTGTTTTCCTAGACCTAGGTATTGAAGAGCATGCAAATGCTTCCTAAAGACCTTTGTAACCAAGAAATGATTTCATTTGAACATTCATTTTCAGATTTCCAATGATTTTTGCTTTGGGATTTGTGAGTCTCCAATCACACATGAAAATTCATTTTGCTTAGCTTTGCTTAATGGATTTATTTTACCAAAAACACTTTCTTTGATTAAGTTTTCAAACTAAGATGTCCAATGTCTTAATTTCTTCAAACTCCACAAGATATGTTATGTGGAAATTTAATGAACTTAAGGCAAGGGTTTCCTATTGTTTACTTTAAGGAGACAATTGAGATATAATCCAATGTTTAGAAACCTCTAAGGATGTGAATCCCAAGGGAAAGCAATAACATATGGATTGAGTCAATGGCATTTGTCTCCAAAAGGGTTTGAAATTTGAATGATATTGTTAAGTGTTTGTTTGCAAATGTTTTCGAATACAACACTGTGTTTACAAGCAATGTAACATCCTAGCTCAATTGGTAACGTTTTTCTTAGTGGGCTTGCCTCATGCCCTTCATAGTAGAAGAGATGATTTTACATGCAACCAAGGATAAAATATAAAGGCATGTTAAGAATGAAGTCTTATCCTCTATATTTCAACCAAGATCAGACATGGCAAGTAACTTCTTGGAATCTAAGTTCCAATGCACCACTTTGATAAACTCGTTTGGATGGACTAGATGGCTACTATAAACAAGGTTCTTAATGACACAACATCGGGGACATGGCACCTTGTGAGCGTCCAGCAAGCCACTAAAGGCTTTAATCAATCCTACTAGGGGCTCTTATACATTTTACGGTAGTACCCCATTCTGAAAGACACTATATGGCTAAGGCCTACATACCATGAGGACTTGACAGTTTAGTCTTATCCATTTGTATACCGGCCCGAATGAAAAACTTGGTTGGAGTCACCTTGAGTTCTCCTTTTCGGATGTGTCTCTTAGGTAGGCCCCTCTAAGGGTAAACAATAGTGAGCAAGCACATCTGTAGTTTGATCAACCTTCATTTAGAAACAAAGGGAGAACATACATGATATACTTAACTCACACTCACAAACTTTGTTCAATTTTAAACCCAAATTAAGTGTATGGGAAATTATTTACGCAACTTAATGTCACCAAAAGCCTTTTGATTCTCAAGATCGCCATGAGGCACGAGAGAAGCGCATACATCTTTTGATGATATTACTTTGTGTAAATAATTACAAAACAATAAAAGAACACATTCATTTTATCCTTCAAAGCAATGGTTTGATTCATTTTTTTAAGAGTACCAAATGAAGTGTGAGGAATTGCCTTGTTCAATTTGTTAATCCCAAACAAAATCTAGTAAATTGTGATCCTAAAGTTTGTTTTAGCCTTTGCAAAAAACAAAAAGTGTTCTTTTTAAATCCAAACAAAAATTAGTGTCCTAAAAACAAAAAGATAAACAATTTCTTGAAGAAGCATTGAACAAACACTTAAAGCATTTAAAAACACTTTGGTTTTTCAAAATATCCTCCTCCTTTCATTTTCCTTTGCTAGCCTTCTCCTTGCTTTCCTTTGTTTGTACCTTTGTACCTTTTCCTCCTTTGTTTTCACGTTGTACCTTCATTATCCTATAAAAAGAAAAGATAATTATGTGAGGATTAGGACATTAAATCCATTTTAATCAATAACTCCAAATAATAAAGTGATTTGAATTTGAAATGACAATGGATAATACTTTAATATTGATTTCATGGAGAAGATACCACACTTGCTAGATCTTTTTCCTCTCTTACCATAGTCTTCATCACTAGAGATATCGATTCAATGAATAAATTTCTCAAAGGCATCCTCATAACCTCAAATATGATAATCATCTCAAATGTAGGCTATCAAAAATGATCATAATAAATGTGATAATTTAAAATTATGACATTTATTATAAGATTACTATAATATGAGAGAATTATGAGTCACTAAAACTGCCTTTAATTAAATCAATTACTAAAAACCTTTGTTGATGAACATAAATAAAAAGCTTGCTAGTTGATGTTGCTTTTAATTTCAAATCTGCTATTTGATACTCCCTATGTCAAAGACAAAAGCCTATTTCTAGAACCAATAAAAAGGTCAAATATATTCCCATCACGCTTCCTGATGAGTAGAGATATTCAAATGAGATTTAACAGATGTAAAAGCCATCCCTATAATGATTGGAGGATCTGCCCATACTTCATACACTGGCCTTTGTTCATGAAAGTATATTTTATACGCCACCTGCAGCATGTCATCATTTATCCCACTCAAGAAACATTAAAAGATAGCTGATAAGAATCCCATCAGATACATCACAACATAGCAGAGACTTGGCCTAGTGGAAATGTGAAAGAGAATAAATGTAAGCCAACTAAGTTTAATGATGAACAGTAGATAGTAGAATGTGGTATTTAATACCATAAATTGTGAATTGACCTAACCAAGACAAATTAAGTGAAACCAATCTAAGCATCAAATCTACCCACTCAAAAAGTTAAATCAAATGTTGTTGGGCGCACGTACTCCATAGGCTACTAGGTGTGCATTAAATTGGTTTCGAAAAGATATCATAAATCTATCTTTTAGTGTGGCAGATGACAACAACATTCATCGTCTCTTATCACAACCCCTTCAACCTTAAATGGTTATCATAAATGTCGTGGTATGTAGGAAAAAAGGTGACATATATGTAAGCATTAACAATGAATACTAAGAAGAGGAGTTGTCAGTATTTAAAGATGATATAATACTATCACAATCGATCTAGTTCATGAAGAAAAGAATAAATGCTAAGACACATGGAACACTTCCACTAGACATGTGAGGATTGGCAGTATTCATAATAAAGCGCACCAATAATGGGCAATGGGTGGGGTGCATGGAATTTGTAGCTGAGAAGTTATGAGAAGCAACTCGTACAACTCAAGCTCCTCACCATATTCGCTGTCATAGCCAACAATTGGCTACAGGTCATGGCCGATAGATTTTTCAATTCGGATGCCCTCGCAAAGTCTACCAAGTATTTGAATCAGATAGCATCTTAGAACATATAAGGTTATTGTAATAAATGAGATCATATAAAATCTAAGATGAGTACATTGAAAATAGATTAAATACAGGATTCAGCGAGTGAAACAAACACAGAAAACAAGTATTTGCAATTATGTTTCACTTGTATCTATCTGATCTTCAGAATCTATGCATATGACCACTTAAAACATGGAGATTTGGACCGATACCTAGGAATTTAAGAATCATACTACCAACCTTTATTCAATGCATAAGTGGTTAATCTCTTTGGTAACTAATATGGGATGCAGAGAAACATATTAAGTAATCAACAGTCATAAAGTTGAATTCTTTTGAATAGGGTGTTGGCGTTTGACATGGACAACCATCAATGCCTGCTGGAAGGGAGACTTCTGTTAGTTTTTCGAAAGATGATGCCTTTACTTTTTCATAGAATGCCTGAAAAAGACATTAACTCATGGTCTACGCAAAAAGATGCATTAGAAATGCTCAAGTAAATACCTTTGGCAGGTGTGAAAATAAAATCAGCGGATAAAATTAAAATACATTCCAATTCTAGAGGTCACAATTCAAATATCCTGCAGCCATCGGATAAAATACTCACAACATAAATCATAAATGAATCAACACAAGTAGAATGACATAAATCATGCCTCAGTTACAAATGAGGATGCCTATAATCAGAATCTATTGAAACGTTGTCTTAATGTTTGATGTACTGACCAAGATTAGCGTATACCTAGAAACGATGATTTATTGTTTATGAATCAACAAATTTTAAAATACTTTGAGTAAAAAAACAAACGTTTTACCCATAGTATTCAAAATTGATTCAAAGATTTGAATGTAAGTATACTACTAAGAAAACTAAACGATATTTAGCCAAAATGTGTGTTATGACTGCATGTAAAAGAACAAAAGACTAGTCTACCATAAGTTTATTTTCTTTGTCCACAAACAAGAATGCAAACTGAAGAGATATTTTTAGAAAAGCTAATCTAGAGAAAACATCTTCAAACATGAGACCAACTGCCCTCCTTCTAGCTCAAATGTAGGCATCCATAAAAATCTGAAAACAACTAAACTTCAAACAATAGGTTAGTGCTTTGCAAACTCTATCAAAATGCCCCTATGAAATACCTTGCAAATGCTTAAAAAATGCAAAAAAGGATGAAAGAAAACTAAAAACATTATGAAATCAATAACAAGTTACCTATCCCATAGTGGATTGGTGTCACACTAGTAACCCTTTCCCAATCCTTGATCAAAGCTTAAGATGATGTAAATGCAATGGAGATGATGAGCAAGATGAGTTCTCAAATCAAGAGAGTAACCTTGCATAAGAGTTGTGGATGGATGAATGAGGATTAAGGCCTTCTTTTATAGATTTTATTGATGAGAGATTGGACAAGAGGGTGAATGTGGGACTAAAGATCCACCAATGAGAAGAGGACACCTGTCAAGTGGTGATAGGCCAATGGATGTGCAAGATTTGGGAAGTGTGCCCATGAGAGGGAGAATCTGAATTCAAATTTTGCAATAAATTTAGAGAGGGGGACAAGAAAAAGAGCAATAAATGATATGTTGGAGGGACAAATCAACTTGCCATGTTGAGTGAAAATGGTGATTTAAATAAATCAATAAAGGGATTTATTTGTGCAAGTGGCATAATCTAGATAATGCAAGTGGGTAAGATTAGTATTTAATCATGGTTAAATTAAATTAATGATGATTAGGATGTTTTGACCTTTTTTAGATAAATATTTGATTTATTTAAATCAGAAAGGATGGAAATGCATTATGATGGATGTTTAATTTATTTGATTAAAAGGTTGATCATAATCTTTATTTGATTCTAAATAAATGACCTTAGGAGATTTATGAGATTACCTGATGAATGGATGAAGGTGAACCTAATTAACTGAATGAGTGGATGCCCGTGAAGCTTGATTTACTTGATGAATACATAATGTTAATTTTGCATGTCTACAGATGTCTTTCCTTTAGAAAGTGTGAATATTATAGTGCTCTTGGAGAGTTGAAACTTTCATTGTTGGCTCTGCAATTTCACTTTCAAAATTGATCAAAAATTATTATTACATCAAAAGGAATTAAAATAGAGTTGAAGCATTTATCCATAAAAGAAAATTTAATAACCTTTAATTCTATATCTAATTTTCAAAATAATTTCATATTATAGATATTGAAGAGCAATCAAATCGAATGAACCTTTAAGAATATCTTCAACTAAGATCCTACAAGGACCATATATCCTATATCATTTCCCAATCTTATCACATAGATTTATCAACCTCTATCTCTCCAATTGTTTAGTTATATACCTTTAACAACTAAAAAAAGCATTACAAGTCAAGCTAGTTAAAAGTAAGATTGCTTCTCACATATTGAATTGGACAATTGAATATGTTGCCTAAATACGATTTACGAGGTGATGATTATTTATGTTTTGAGTTATGCTAAATAGACATCTTAAATTTTGAAATTTATTTTTATAGAATATCTCCATCTTTTCATTAAATCATTTTAATACAAATGATATTCTTTCAACTTTAAAAAGTTTTAAGCTAGAATTCAGAAACTAATTTACATGTACTAAAACTATTTTGTGAAAAATAGAATTACAATTGTTAGAGTCTGCATGCTTTCAATCAATTATGCATCAACTTATTGGGCTTTTGAAGGTCATGGTTTACAAGTTTGAATCTCTCTATATATGTTAAAATAATACTCCTGCTTATAGAAATATCTAAAGTCATATGGTACTTGCATATTTGGTATTTCTAAACTCTCTTTTGATTTAAAATACAGTGGTCTTAAGGATACAAGTACGAAGTTTCAATCATTTTTATTGACTTTGGGTAATACTATAAATCGATAGTAGTTAAAGGAGTTGTTAATTATATTATTAGAGACTTAATAATAATTTATACATAGACCAAAGTTAACAACTCTAGCAATGCCCTGTAAAAAAAATTCGATCACGTAGAACTACTATGGATTTTACTGAGATAATATCGGTCCAACTCAACAAGAATTTACATATGAAATAATAACTAAGTTCATATCTACTAACCCGAATATAATGCGATCAATAGAGTGTTGGATTGTGGGCTATATATAGTTCAATAGGTGTGTGTAAATATACCATATTGCTAGGGAAATTGCTGGAATAATGCATATAAATGCAACAAAAATGATATGATCAATTCATTTCATATAATATGAGTATCTAAGTAGTAATATAAAACATCATCAAATATTATATAAATATCAAGTAAATGAATTACATCATATGGTGGAAGCATAAGCATCTATGAACATTAAACGAATGAAAGGATTTAATGCATGAGCTAATGAAATAATTCCATCTTCTTAAAAAGTTAGCCTAGGAGAGGAAGATTTTAAATAAGGTCCATCTTCTAGGTCAAGTCATGTAGCCCAATCCATGAACATGGCTGTGAAGCATATTGGTGTCTTATTGTAATCCATATTGTAAAATGTACCAAATATAGTTCTTAACTATTGAATAAGTGACATAAGGCTAGTACATGATGTATAGACATGGATATATATAATTCAATTAGGGATCGATAATGGATGCATATATATTTAGATTTGTATTTTATATTACTATGCACACAATAATATTGTAATATGCATAAATAACGAAAAAAATAGTAGAAGATACTCTTATATATACCTCATAATTGCAATGATTTTGGGATCCATATTATATTTTTCTTATGGTTAATATAAACCTTGTTTAAGTCCAAGAACTGTAAGAAATGTAGGTAAATACTATCAAAAAAGCTCAGAATAGATAAAGGTAATAGGGCAGAAAAAATATCCCACAAAACCCCGCACACTCACTACACAACAAGACCAGGAAAGAAATGAACCGCACAACCAAATCAAACAAAAATACACCTCCAAGCATAACATAGCTGATGAACTCCATACCCAGACATGGGCAATACAACCTGTCTATTAGCTACTTGAAATTCTATGATATCTTCCCGCATCAATCTGATTGCACTCAAAGGGAAATTATTCAACCAACATCATACTTCAAGATAAAACCAGTGTTAGTAGCACAATTAGTTACCCAATTCCTAGCTCCAAAACTATGCCAAACTCTTTGACCAACCATATAGGTCACTTGATAATCACTTATAATTTTGAATTCTACACTAATCCCCCTCAACCCATAACTTATTTCATCCCTTCTACCTTGGAGTCATTAGACCCCACAATAGAGCATGAGTACCAAATTATATGACTCAAACCCGTGGCATAAAGAAAAAGAACCAACAAGATGCCCATTATTATCTGTAAACACCCCCCCATTGCAAACAATAGGAAGATTATTTTTTTCTAAACCATGAAAGTTGAACTTAATCGAGCCTTCCACTAGAGGGAGTCAAACCATATGATCATAAATGAGGGGAGTAGGAAAGAGGGAGGGATCCAACCATTGAAATCTCAGCCAAGCCATCTCCCACACCCATTCATGATCCAAAATGACTCAGCTGTTGCCTTTGTAAATTTCCCAAGCTCAACAATGAGCTTTCAACTAAATCCCAAACTCTGCCAATTGTTAGGAATAAAGCGTTCTAAAAGGAAACTGTCTCAACCTTGCATGTACATAAAAATAATGCAAGCCAAGAATAGAAGATTTTGTGATAGGTGAAAAGTGGCTATTTTGAGAAGTATCTCTTATATGAAGATAGAGATAAGTTTTTATTAGATGTTTCTGAAAGAAATGCTTTATCTCTAGAAGTTTCTTATATGCAATGTAATACTATATAATTATACTTTGAGACATTCATTTTTGAGAGAGAGATGTGTGAGAGTTAGTTTGCAAGTTTGTATGTTGTCGAAATGCTGCTGAAATCCCTCTAAATTGAGTTGAGCCAAAGACTCCTGTAGGAACTTGCATTGCAAGTGTGTTGTAATCTGTTTCAAGATTTGATAATGCATTGTGCTGATTTTGGAGTGTGGGGTTTTTCTATCGAAAGGGTTTTCCCCACGTAAATCACTAAGTTATGGTTTTACTAGTATTGTGAATTTTTTCAAATCTCTACAATATTTTATTTGAACTTTGCATAACCCTCCTCTCAAGGTTAGCGTAGGAAGCATTTTCACACACATTTGCTTCCTTACAAGTGGTATCAGAGCCTAGCCAATTTTGATTATATTTGTTGGGTACAGGGTTTTTTGAGCTAATCAAGTTTGAGTGGGATCTTGTGCAAAGTATTACATATTTTGTATTGCAAGATAATAAAGATGGGGAGCACATCTAGGAGGATTAAAGTAGATAAATTTTTTGGCATGAATTTTGAGACGTGGAAGCTAAAGATGGAAGATCTGTTGGTTGACTGGGATCTATGGGATGTAGTAGATGAAAATGTCCAAAGGCATACGGATCAAAATTTGGCTACAAAATATGATGTAATGGATAGAAAAGCTAAAGGTTTCATTAGACTATGTCTTGGAGATTCAATCCTGATAAATTTTCATTAAGAATTCACTTCGAACAATCTCTGGAAGAAGTTGGGTGAGATATACTAAGCCAAATCTCTAGTAAATAAGATTTTCTTTAGGAAGAAATTGTATTCCTTGAGAATGGAAGAAGGTGGACAAATTTCTGAGCATCTGGAAACATTTAAAATGTTGGTGACTCAATTGACCTCAGTTGGGGTTAAGATGGACAAAGAAGAAAGGTGTCAAACTTTATTGTGCTTGCTGCCGGACTCATGGGACAACTTAGTCATGGCCATTGGGAACACTTTTTTCATCTTGAAGATGGAGGACATTGTTGGTTCTCTACTCTCTGAAGAGATGAGAAGGAAGGTCTCTTTGATTTCCAAAGAGGCTTTGAGTGTTTGAGGAAGACCAATAGAATGAGGCAAAGATGAGAAGCAATGTGGTCGTTCCAAGTTGAAAAATAAGAAGAGATAAAAATCTCTTGGTAAGTCCAAGGAAATATGGTGGAACTGTGGAAAACCTGAACACTTCCAAAAGGACTGTAAAGAAGACAAGAAAAAGAAGAAGAAGAAGCAAGATTTTGATTCTAAGTCTGAAAAGGAAGATGGAGATGCCTGTATTGAAGCCTTGGCTACTCATGCAAGTGATAATATATGGTTGATAGACTCAAGTGCATCTTTCCACATGACTCCTAACAAAATTTGGTTTAGTAAGTATGAAAACTATGATGGTGGTAAGGTGTATTTGGGCGATGATTCTTTCCTTGATATTGTTAGTCGTGGCAATATTCATGTTAATTTTTTTATGGTGTCTTGCATATCTTAGGACTAGCGAGAAATTTATTATTTGTTAGCAAGCTTTAAATAGATGCGGGTGTGCATGTACATTTTTCTAAAGTAGGTGTGAAAATGGTGAGAGGCGCTATGGTGATAATGAGAGGAAATAGATTGGGTACATTGTACTAGTGATATGCATGCACAATGGAATGCAATAGCACTTATGATAAGATTAAGCCAAAAACTACTTCGCTGGAAAAGGGGATGTTTTCCTCTTCTCCAGATGGTAGTGGCTTCTATGTACCCAAGGGTGCTCTATCTACTGAATCAAAGTTGCCAGCAGAGAAGACCATGTTATGGAACCAAAGGCTTGGCGACATTGGAGAGAAGGGTTTAAAAGCCCTAAAAAACAAGAACCTCATTAAGGATTTAAATGATTGCGATCTAGAGTTTGATTTTTGTGAACATTTTATTTATGGAAAATAGAACCATGTTCAGTTTTACTCATCTTCTCATAAGTCTTCATGTATCTTGGATCTGATTCATTCTGATGTATTTGGTCCTATTGATGTTTCTTCTAATGGTAAATCAATTTATTATGTCACTTTTATTGATGTTCTTAGTACAAGAACATGTGTATATTTTTTAAAGAGTAAATCTAAAGTTTTTAGTCATTTTAAGAAATTCAAGGCTACAGTAGAAACTCAGACTAGAAATAAAATTAAATCTTTGTGGACTAAAAATCGTGGTGATTATTGTTCTAAAAGATTTGATAGATTCTATATAAAGTACGAGATTAAAAGACAAAAGACAACTCTATATTCTTTGCAACAGAATGAAGTTGTAGAAAGAATGAACAGAACGATGATGGAGAAGGCTAGGAGCATGTTGAGTGGAGCTAGTCTAGAAAAAAATATTTGGCCTGAAGTTATTGTCACTGCTTGTTATTTAATAAATAGATCTCCTACATCAACGCTTGTTGATAAAATGCCAATGGAGGCATGGTCGGGGAAAAATCCTTCACCTAGACATCTGAGAGTTTTTGGTTGTGATGCATCTACACATATGCCTAACAATAATAGAACAAAATTAGATTCTAAGGCTATCAAATATATCTTCATCGGCTACAAATATGGTGTGAAAGGATAAAAGCTTTGGGACCATGTTGCACAAAATGTAATTGATTCTAGAAGTGTTATTTTTAGAGACTAAATATTCTCCTGTTAATTTTCAACCAGAACAACATAAAGAAATTTAACAAAAAAAAGATGTGGTTCAAATTCCTTCTATGCCTAAGGAAGTTGAATTGATACCCCAAAATAGACAAGAAGTTGAGGATAGCTCATCAACCTCTAAATCTTCAAAAGAGGAGGAAGATTTGGAAGAACCTCCACCTCAACTTGTTTGATGGTCTACAAGGAAAAGGAAACCACCTCAAAGGTATGGATATTCACCTGATGATTGGAAGTGTATATTTTCTTTGAGTACTAATATTGATGAACTGAGATTTGTGCAAGAAGCTTTGGGTATGAATGGTGCAGAGTCCTAGAAAATAGCCATGGATGAAAAGATGGAAACTCTTAAAAGGAATGATACATGGGACCTTCTACCATTGCCTGAAGGTCGAAAACCTATTGGTTGTATATGGGTGTTTAAGAAAAAGATTGGTTCAAATGGAAATGTTGCAAAGTATAAGGCACGGTTGGTTATGAAGGGATACTCTTAGCTTGAGGGTATTGATTACAGTGAGATCTTCTCTCCTATTGCTAAAATTGAATCCATTCAATTTTTATTATCTATTGCAACAACTTATAATCTGGAGGTGGAATTAATGGATGTGAAAACTGCATTCCTTCATTGTGATTTGGAGGAAGAGATTTATATG
This sequence comes from Sequoia sempervirens, assembly GCA_007258455.2. Classification (NCBI taxonomy): domain Eukaryota; kingdom Viridiplantae; phylum Streptophyta; class Pinopsida; order Cupressales; family Cupressaceae; genus Sequoia; species Sequoia sempervirens. The sequence continues at coordinate 10,164 of VDFB02121044.1, read as the reverse complement.
ACATAGCCAGAGCACTATGTGGTAAAAGGTAAAAGAAAGTTGGTTTGTAAGTTAAAGAAATCTATGTATGGCCTGAAACAAAGTCTTAGGATGTGGTACCAGAAGTTCGATTCATATGTGTTGAGTTTGGGATTTGTGCGATCTAAATCTGCTCACTATGTATATTTTAAATCTGATGGAAATTATTTCCTCATAATTGCTTTATATGTTAATGACATGTTGTTTGTTGGGAAAGGAAAAGGTTTCATTGCAGAATTAAAATCTCATCTCTTTGTGAAATTTGAAATTTGGCCAAACTTGACATTAAAATCAAGATTTTTCACAAAAATATTCACTTCTATAGCAGCTAAACCATTAAGAATTTGAAGATTAATCAAACTAGTTATTTGTTAAATATTTTGTGTAGATTCTAATTATATTTAAAAAAATAAATTAAAAAAATAAATTGTGAATAATTTTATGTAATTTTCAATAACTTATTTTTTCTACTAATCAACATTTTAAAAATTGATGTTTACTTCGGACTACATAGCTTTTTTGTATATAGGATACAATTCTAATTTTTAAAATACAAAATTTTCACCCCAATATCTAGTGCATGGATATTTTTTCATAATTTTTTGCTGCATAATTTTTTTTTAATTAATTTTCCAAGTCAAAGTAATTATAATTTGGACAGAGGTGTACTTCATCCCATATAACTTTTTTGTATTCATTTGAATTAACTTTTTTTTCTTTTGGAATAAGGACATTGATACCTAGTGTACATTTATTTTTTAGAAATTTTTTTCTCTATTTTTCTATTTTTTTCATGTGTGAAGTAAAGAAATTGGTCTTCATTGAAAATCCTACATTCATGAGAAATAAAAAATAAATATAATAATCAAATTAAACATATTTAAAATTATAATTTTTGGGAAGCTTATAATAAGGGCTACATGATTACAAAACATAAATTTTGAATGAATTTATTTGATCACCCAAAAGGTAAATCAAAAATTGTTTTTTACCATAATTTTGATAGGTGTAGAGGAGACTCGATTATAGGTATTGATTAAATCTAACAAGTATCTATCCAAGGGGGTTTTATCTAAGTGGGTCTGATCAATCCCTCTTTAATTAAAACAATTTAAATGGAACCTTTAAAGTCTTAAATCAATGTATTTTCTAAAAATATGTGCTTTCAAGAAAAAATCAAGATGTCCCAAAAAGTGTAACCCATTATTGTGGCAACACCCCATGCAGGATTGTAAACCACTTTGTGTTCCTGTTATATTGGGAACAAAGCTCTCTGTTTCACAATCTCCTACATCCCCATCGAAGATGGAAGACATGAGAAAAGTGCCCTAACCGAGTCCATTCAAAATCTTAATATATGTTATGGTCTATACAAGACCAAACATTGCCCAAGCAATGGGAGTTCTTTCTCATTTTATGTCTAATCCTCGAAAAGTGCATTGGAATGGAGTTAAGAGGGTCTTTAGATATTTGTGGGGTACATTAGATAACTCTATATTTTTTCATGGTACAGGAGATCAATGTTCCCTGATTATTCATGGTTTTGTGGATTTATATTGAGCTAGTGATGTCGATAGTAGAAGATCCACCAATGCATGTGTTCACTCTTAATGGTGGCGCAATCAATTGGATGAGAAAGACACAAGTTGTGGTCACTTTTTCCACTATTGAGGAAGAGTACATGGTTGCTACTCATGCTTATAAACAAGCCATTTGGCTAAAGCATTTGTGTTCAAATATTGGATTAAAATAAGAAGTAGTTACAGTCTATTGTGATAGTCAGAGTGCAATCTCCCTTGCAAAGAGACTAACTTTTAATGTCATGACCAAACACGTTGATGTTTAGTATCACTTTGTTAGAGATATGGTCGATGATAGCAAGGTGAAGTTGAAAAGGTAAAGACTATGGCAAAATTTGCAAATTCATTAACAAATCTTGTGAGCATGGAGAGGTTTATATGGTGTTCTGAATTAATGGGCCTTTTGGCCCCCAACAATTAACTACCTATTTTCTATTGGCTCATGAAAGGTGTTCAACAAGTGGGAGAATGTCAGGAATAAATTGTTTTAAAACAAGAAGATAAAAACTAAAAAAAAAGTGTCTCAACCTTACATGGAAATAAAAATAAAGCAATCCAAGAATATAAGATTTTGTGATAGGTGAAAAGCAGCTATTTTGAGAAGTATATTTTATATGGAGATAGAGATAAGTTTTTATTAGATGTTTTTAATGAAATTATTTATCTCTAAAAGGTTCTCATATGTAATGTAATACTATAAATTGATACTTTGAGATAGTCATTTTTGAGAGAGAGATGTGTGAGAGTTAGTTTGCAAGTTTGTATGCTATTGAAATCCCTCTAAATTGAGTTAAGATGAAGACTCCTATGAGAACTTGCATTACAAATGTGTTGTAATCTATTTCAAGATTTGATAATACATTATACAGGTTTTGGGGTGTGGGTTTTTTCTCTCAAAATGGTTTTCCCCACATAAATCACTGAGTTACATGGTTTTATTGTTATTATGTTTATGCTATTATGAATTTATTCAAATATTTGTAATATTTTATTTTAAATTTGCATAACCCTCCTCTCAAGGTTAGTGTAGGAATTGTTTTCACACACCTTTGCTTCCTTACATCAATCAATTTCTTTGAATCTTGAAAGACTCTTTGATTCCTCTCCAACTAGTTGTTTTAGACAATAAAAATAGGAACCACACTCTAGATAAGCTTGAGGCCAAGGCTATAAAATTTGATAACCCAACTATGTAAAAGCATAGGAATAATCTTAGGGAGGGCCATAGATACCCACCATCTATCAAGGAAACTACACTAGATGTGCCAATAAAAACTACAATAAAAGAAAATATGCTCATTTCCTTGTTCCATAGATTCACATAAGACACATATCAAAGGTCCAGATATACCATACACTCTAAACCTATCCCATCTAAGATCTCTTCTCATCCACATGATCCAATGAAAATAATGCATCTTTCCTAAAGACCTTGTTTGAACCAAAATTTGTTTACTACCCCAACAACATTGTCCATACTACTAAAATATTTGTAGAAATCCTTCTTCAACATTACTTGGCTTGACCCCTTATCACCCCACACTAACCTGCCATCTTCATCAGGCCCACAAATAGACCATTTATCCAACTCAGCCTTCAAGTCATTGCAGGCTTTCTAAAGCTCTAGAAAGGTCAAACAATGAGATCTTTCTAGCATCTGTTATGACCAACCCTCCACATGATCAACAAATTTAACACAAAAAAATAACCAAAAAAGTTTGAGAATAAGGTTTTGAACCATGGAAAATACTTAAGAGGACCACAATCAAGCCAATTATCACTCCAAAAATCAATTTTCCTACTATTACCAATGTGCTTCCCTACATCAAGCACAATGATATCTCTACAATGGCTGAGAAAATTCCAAATGGTGGATACCATAGGAAGGGTAGAGTAGTTCTCAAACAACAAATCTAAGTTATTTTAAAGGTATTTAGCCTGAATTATCTTACTCTATTTTTTTCTTGTCCTCAAACTCTCCATGTCAGCTTGGTTCCCAACACATAATTCATTTCCTTACACTCGTAGATCCCTAGACCACCCACATCAATAGGCTTGCAAATAGCATCCCATTTAACTAGAAAAAATTGAATTTATCCTCACATCCAAGCCAATGAAAACATCTCTTCACTTGCTCATGCAACTTAGCTACCTTATTAAATAGTGTGATTTCTTTAATGTAATGAGATGAAATGTTAGTGTGAAAGGGGGTAAATTAGCCTAATTAAATGTGTTAGGTTAATAGACAAAAATGATGCAATTAACTAAATAGCTAGGCTAATTTAATCAATTAAGAGAAAAGGGGATAGGTTTCAAGAGGAAATGATGTTAGTATACCTTATTCGAGTGTATGATATCATTTAAGACACTTTTTAGTGTCTAGTTTTCCCCTCTTTGAAGCGAGGTACCTATTGCTTTGGTTCAAAGACTTATGTTGTTTGAGTTAAAACTACTGCATAAATCAAAAAATAAATAAAAAATCTAATTTTTTAGATGCCCAAATGGAAGGATAAAATTGATTCCTTGCCCCCTCGAGAAATCGAGCAAAAATTTTGAATTTTGGGTTGATTTCTTGATAAAGGTGAAAATTTTCCCCAAGGGTCGAGAAAGGCTCCAGGATGGAAGAATTATGTGAAAAATGCAAAAAGGATGGAAACTACACTGCAGTTTGGAAAAATCCATGAAAATGATTATAAACCCTATCTTCAAGGTGAAATTAGGGCAAAAAACCCTAAATTTCTAACATAAATAAGCCAAGAAGGGTCACTTTCAATTCATTTTTGCATTCACTCCTTAAGGAATTCATGTGATTTGAGCTCTAACTCTCTAAACACATGGCATGACAAGAGCTTTAGCAACACATTTCTGATCGAATTCAAGAGTACCAGTGGATTCCATGCTCAAGACCATCGATATGTAACTCAAAACTCAATTTGATATTTAACTACTTGATGCATTTATTGCATGTTCAAATTTAAAATTTGGTAGTGTCACTATATAGTAACGCTCATTTGAGAATCAGAAATGCTAAAATGATTTATAGCAATGCAATTAATGATTTAAATTAGGGTTTCCAATTTTGAATTACGATGCATATGTATATAGTGACACACTTCCCAATTTGAAAATTAGGATTTGGTTTTCAAGTTTCAATCACGACACGTCTTTAGCGATGTGATTTGTGATTTGCAATTTGAAATTCCTTCGGGTGTTGCAATATGGAATTTGAAATATAGTGACGCTATTGAAAATAGTGACACTACTGTAATTTTAGTTCTAAAACTCCAAACAGAGTCAATTTTTTCTTTTCTTTTTACATCACGTGCTTCATGGATCTAGGAGGTCATTCCACCACTGATGTCGCATGAGCACCAACCCATAGATTTGGAGAGACTGGGTGGTTTGTTTGAGTTGTACCAGGAGCATCTAGGAGAGATTGGGTTATGGTACATCACATATGTGCCCCGTTGTCCAAACTTATTTAGCTATGATGACCGCATTGTGTGAGCAATGGCATAGTGAGACTTCATCATTTCACCTTCCCACTGGTGAGGAGATGGTGACCTTAGTGAATGTATGGTGGATTATGCATTTTCTGATACATGGTGAGTGAGTGATTTTCAGTGTCGACACAACATATGATGCCTATCAAAAGGTGATGGAGATGGAGACCATTATTCTCATCACTTGTCAAATTGACTTGAGTCATACAGAGGTCACGTACCCACATTTTGATTGATCATAACATCCATTATTTTAGGTTTGGTTGTTCCTGACCGATGGTGTAAAGGGTTCAGCCTAGGATTGGGCTTATCATGACACAGGATGCTCCATAGGAAGACTCTATTTGGATGGGGTCAGTGATGTTGGACTAGTTATATCATGAAATACATAACTTTGTCTATTGTGATGGAATAGCCATTGGTGTAGGGTGGTTGCGCCCATAAAAGGATATGAAAATAATGGAAAAACTATCCTGGGAATTGGACATTCCAGCATGAGACTAAAATCTCTTCATGGTCATTCATTTTCTTGTCAAACTAGGGAATGAATACTTTAAATGGAGTAGCACTATATGTGCACTAAGAACCAGTTTTAGTCACAACCTATTGAAAATAATACTTGGAAAGAAATTCTACCTAAGCTGCAGGAAGGTAATGCAAAGTTCTCTAACTCAACCATAATTTAACCAAAGCAGAAATCATAACAGCTACAACTAAGAGACAAACTATAAACTGGCCTTATGCTACAGGAACAAACATAGGGATGGATTCCCAATGCTACAGGAATAGTATAAGACTGAGCTTGTGCTAAAACTGCTAAAGTGAAATCTAACTTGAATTAACAAAGGATAAACAACTACTCTCCTACAGATACTTACTAAGTGGGCCCCCTTAGCAAGCATCAACTAATTTACACAAAAGATTGTACTCAGAATTCCATCAACTTTTATTCATAACATGAAATCATTTATATTGACTGTTCTACTTCAGAAAAGTAACAAAAACTCTGATTCATATTATGACTCTAACTCTTACATAATTTGTTTCTCTATCTATCTCCTATTTCTCTGTTCTCTTCTTCTCTCTTTTTTCTACTAGTGGTTCACCCACACAGGATGAACACTTATTTAAATCAGGAAAACAACTAACTAACTAACCCTAACAAAGAAAGATGTGGATGTAAAAATGTATCCCAAAATCAAGGAACAGACTTCATAAATGAGTTTATCCATTCAACCTGATCTAGAGAGAATCTAGCACTCCACTCTTTCCAGATTAAATGTCATTTAAAATCCTTCCCAACAGTTTCGATCAAAGAGTCTTCACCAGAGCTTCCTTGAAGTCATGTAGGAAATGGACTTTACTGCAGGGCCGAGATCAGCTGCACATGACTCGATCATACTTTCTTCAACAACCTGTGAAACACAAGGTAACAGATGCGAAAGAAAAGGTGCATGGCACATACACAATATCCATTCACTAATCACATATTTCAATCTATTTCATCATTCAAAAACTACATGTGTTATACCAGTCATTTGGGGAGTCAAACAGGGTAATAAATATAGACATGTCAACATGATAGGTTGTAGGAACATAAAAGTGTATTGCTATAGGATTTCCCCAAATAAAAGGTTTCAAAAGAGTTAAACAACCATGAACAACAAAAGTAAAGGTATTAAAAGTACACCATGATATCCCAATTATGAGCATATTTTGGGCTCATCCTTTTGCCCCCTACTTAACACAATGTTGGTCCTCCAACATTAAACTTCCTGGTGGTCTCTCTGAAATTAGTGGTTGAGGCATGACCCTAAAATAGAATTCCAAATTTGTAACAAAAACATTTGAAACTCTACCACCTTTCATACCTACGGGCTTTTGTATCTTCATTAATATTTGTAGCCTGGTAGGGATAAAGGGGCCACATTAGCACAGGAGGTCTAAATGTCAATGGTAACCACAATTCAAACCTCTTTTGAAGGCCCAACTGTATGTATCTACTTGATTGTTTAAGAGCTGTTGTAAAATTTAGGGGACTATGAGGCTCAGACCTTCTTAACCCAATAGTTAATCTCTCCCACCTCTTTTCAATTCTAGAGTATGATAGTCTCCAAGATGAGTATGACTGTTCTTAAAATTCATCATATACCTGCTTTCTGAGATCAAATATTTTCATCCTGGTTGTATCATTATTAAAACCATATGCCACAGTAAGCCAAGTTTTCAACATTGTATGGGGGTCTGAACTCTCAGGGCACAATGGAACAGGCCCATTCCTTTTGGCTTCTTCATATGCTTCCCATTGCCTACCATAATTTGCTTCATTTGTCACCCAAGACATAAGTGATCTCAAATGGATGTCGCCAATATACAGAAGGGGATTCCACTCTGTTTCAAATGGAATTAAAAAACCATGTAAATAAAAGTCACACAAAGAATTTCTTAGCCAATTAGGGGCTGCCTGGTATGCATTGTAGAATTCTTTAGCAGTGTGAAGAATAGGATCTTGATTTCTGGAAATTCTCATTAGTTGGAACCACAAGAACTATTCCTTGAGGCACAAAGCATAAACTCTGGGTGGTGGTCTGCACTCCATAATCTGACAAGTTACCTTCAACATTTCATCCATTTTCTCCTTTAACTCCTGAATTTCCTGTTTCTGCCCTTCAATTTCCTTTTTTAGTTTCTTCTTTTCTTCCTCCCAAAGACTCTGTTACATTTCATTCTTGGCTAGGTGGCAGAAACTCAAGGTTTGCAATGTAACCGATCTCCATGTAGCTTTGAAATATTCCAGAAATTCAATCAAAAATGTCTTTTTGTAGACAACAATGGCTTGAAAGGTTGCAGGGGGAAATGAAGCTTCATTGGCCATTTCCAATTGTTTAGTCTGTTCATCCTCTTGCTGTAGGATGAATTCTTGTTGCTGTAGTTGAGAAGACTGTGCTTCCACCAAAATCTACATAGCCACAGCAGCCAAGTCATCGATACTTGGTACCCCCTTTCATTATGCTCAACTTTCCTTGTCTCAACTTGTTCTTCTTCAAGAATAAAAAATGAACTCTGTGCAGCACTCTCAGACACATTTTGAGAAACATCATATTCAGACTCTATAGATTCTTCTGAAATTATAATAACCTCAGGTTGAGGTGAAGCAGGGGATACTTTACATTGTTTTCTTGTGGAAACTCTTCTTGGCAATGTTGTGACTGCCAGAGGTGCTCTCGTAGCCTTCCTCTTTTTGAATTGCCTAGAAGGTTCTACCTTGTCAGAGGATGATGGTGAACTGGTGATGGCAATAGGTGTTGTCGTAGGAGAAACTGTTGTAGGGGAAGATGCTGCAGGAGAAGAGCGTTGTCTTTTCTTAGAATGAGGGTCAGATTCTGGGTTTGTTCCACCCCAGATGACTCTCTAGCCTTTGTTTTTCCTCTCTCTCTCTCCTATTGGCAGCCCTAGTTTTCACCTAGGCAGAGGACTCTGGTGTGAGAGCTGTAGGACCAGGTGCTACAGGAGCAGATGACCCTTGCCCCGTTCTCCTACTAGTAGATGCCATTCCCTCTTTCTTTAACTGAGGCCATGGGGTAAGTGCCCTAGGGGGTTCTGGACATTGCAAGCTCTTCTGGGCAGAAAATTCTTGCCAGGAAAGAGGTGATACATCTCTCAAAGAGCGTTCAATCAACAATTTTATAAGGCCATGGTGAGCAATAGAATTATCTTTCCCCTATTGGGTTCCGTGGACACATTGTTCCAGAAATTTTAACAAAAATTTTGGAACATTAATAGCTAATCCATGTCTCATATGACTTAGCAATTTGAAGTGGTAAGAATGCAAGTAAGAAAAATGACCTTCACAAGTTAAATACCTGATGATGAAAGTGGCGTATTCTAGATATGGAGGAGGCAACGACACTCGCTTGCATCCCTGCTTCAAAACTTCCAAAGGTCCATCAGTGGGTATTGTAAATTCTACCCTTGTAGAGATAGCATCCGAAGAAAAATTTTCTCCAATAGCTGGAAGCCCGATTACCTCTGCAATTCTTTTTTTAGTTACAACAACTATTAGACCCCATACTATAGCCTCCCCTTTAGAAAGGGTGCTTAAAAATTTGCCTGCAGCCTCCTCATTGAAAGCATCTAAACTCAAAAAGTAATTCAACCATCCACAGAGGTTGAATGCTTGGACTGTTTGAGGATTTTGCAGTAATAACTCATGAGCTACAGGCTCATGTCTTACCAACTGACCACCCATGTTCACAGTTTTTCCTTAGCTGAACTCAACTCTTTTCTAAAAGTCCAAAAATTTTCCTTTCTATTCTGGTTATTTTCTGTCCTGCCGTCTCTTTTCTCTTCTTTTCCAAAAATGAACTTTTTAAACAAGTAGTTTTAATTGTAATTTACAATAAAAAACATGCAATGAAAAAGAAATGCGATAATATTTGGAAAGTACTAGAAAATAATAAAGAAAGATTATCTGAGTAGTTGTGACAGCGGCGAAAGGATAGGTTTGAAAAGTGGATTATCCTGCCCCCTACTTAAAGTATGACATGTGTCCACACATGTACTAAGGAATAGGTGGAGATCGGCTAATAATGACTGATACAGGCACAGTAATAAATGAATAAAATGAAATATATCAAAAATGTGATAACAAAAGATATTGCATACCTTTCATTAAATGCTTGTATGTGTTGAGAAAGATGATGGCTTCGGCATGAGATGACAGTTGGGAATGAGATCATAATTAAGGGTGGTGCAGATGAATGAGTTGGATGGATGACGTGGATGGATGAGATGAATGGGTGGAATGAATGGATGGGACAGAAGATAAAGAAGTGAAATGTAGCGACAATTGGAAATGAAGAAAAAGGGGTTTCCTTAAAAAGGAAACCTTTATTATGAGCACGCATTACAAAATTATTGTGAAGCTGTAGGAGAAAGGCTAAAGCCTTTGGCTACAGGAGGATTAGTGGCAAGATCCTGAATGAACTGCTGCATGAATTCTTCTTTTGAGACTAGTTTATGGTACAACCAGAGGCGGTGTCCATTAACTAACAACTTGAATC